>JAMQGT020015440.1:0-40333 GCA_024447675.2 Pterophyllum scalare | reverse complement strand
GTTATCTGTGATCAGTTCTTTGGTATTAACGGTTTAGTGGCTTTTCTTGGTCCCAGCACAGCTGAGAAATGTGGTGTTGATGTCTCTGAAATTTGACCCCACTCTTTACAGCTGAGCATCAATATTTATTTGTTTGGACTCCTGATCATATACACAATACAAAAAATAAAAAAAAATAACTTCCTGTTTTTTTTTCTTAACTTTTGTCTATCTTTTATAACCTTGCATATGTTTTTCTTTACCACCATATTACTCTTTGGTAAGATCTAATATTTGCATGCTATCTCATGTGAGTGACCTGAATGTATAAATTCTGTTCAAGCTATCTGGTAAAAACCAGATCATCTCTTCCTGCTTCGTTATAGGCTTTGCATCTGCTCAGAAGGTGATTCAGTTGAGCTACTGCTCTATAAATCAGAACCACCTCAGGATGGACTGCAAATACGCAATTCCACCTGAGTCCAACGCCCTTTGCAAGTACACGCAGGGTGAACGACTCCTCGACACCACTGACCCAGAGGAGGAGCAGCATGCCCCCTTCAAGAACCGTGCCAAAGCCCGCATCTTTCCGGGCAACATCTGCCGCCTGCTGTTTAAGAACCTGCCCACCGGCAAGTTCAACTTCACCTGCAACATCAAAGTGGCTGACTCGGCGTCCACGGCAACCAAAACTTCAGTGGTCGAGAAGAGTAAGATGCTTATCGTCACACTCGTCTGCCACACGTGCACTTCCTGCTATTTTACAAATAACAATAGAACATTTGAGCTTGCCAAACAAAATGCGCCTCCTTGTGAACTTGCATTATTTTCTTATTGCAGAGCTCCTCCTCCCCTGCTCTGCATGGAGTGTCCTATTACAAAGCTGCAGTGGCCTACTGTTGACCTTGACGACACTTCTTATGCTGTTGGAAATTCACTGGCTGTGAAGAAGGCACCAAACTGCTGCATATGTTAACACTGCAACCATAACCATCTGGTCACTGATGCTGGACTCCCCCGAAGTTGTGTGTATGCACAAAGTGCAATAAGTTAAACTGAATGTACTCACAGTATATATTTGGTATGTCACACACTTGTATACTTGGAATAATGCACTAAATATTAAGCACATATACTGCTGCATATACATTGTACTCTAAAGTAGCTCTCAACTATCAACTGTTGTTTAAGTTAACTGTTGTATCAGATTAATATCTGAACAGACTTTCAATAAGGTTAATGAGAAAAGAGCACAGAGATCATTTAGTCCTAAAATTCAGAGCCTAGCTTCTACAGTGTTTAATATCTACGCTCTGTAATTTTAGCAGATGTATTCAAAGCAGTGAAAGTTATTAAGTGATAGCCTCTTTAATAAGATCAAAAAACTATCTAATTTAGAGGGATTTTAACAAGGGATAAAAACCGGCTTTGTTATCCCATCTAATGAGTGAAATCTTTGCAGCATAAAAGTTTTGCAGAGCTGCACCCTGTGATGTGAATTATTACTGAGTCACATCGCTCATTAAGGTAAGCAATCTATTTTGCCTGACTGAAATCTGTCCCTGGTGTGTCTTCCTGGCTGTCAAAAGGAGAGCAGATAGAGGTGACCTTGTGCTGCACAGGCCCACTGTTGTGGATTTGTCAATAAAAACTGGATGGAGCAATGAAGATAGCTGACAGGGTTCCAGTGGAAACTTCAAAGGTGTTTTGATTTACCTTTGCATGCAAGAGCAATCACTTTTCTCTATTCTATTCAATTCTATTCTATTCTGAAGAGAGGATGTATAGTCTGCATTAGGTTCCTCAATCATACTTGCAAAGACAACCAAACACAAAGTTTTTATTTTGCCTTTCACTTGTGCCTGAGACACATGATCCATGTTTGGCTGAGGCTTGGTTATTACATCTTTGAAACTATAAGCTAAGTCAGATACTCAGTGATGAGTCGATTTATGAATTTACATTAAATATGCTTTTTATGGTGCAGTGTTTTCTCTGATGATTTAAAAGATTTTTACTTACTGTGTTTATATAGATGAATAGGTGGTGTGTAGCAAAAGCACAAACATAAATGCATTGGAAAGCACTGCTGTACTATGTACTGTATAATAACAATAAACTGAACATAAACAAAGAAGATCATAGCTCCTTCATCTAAAACAATCTGCTAATTAAACTATCTGCTTAAATGTGTCTATGCATGAACTCTGACATGACATCTACACTCACAGGTCACTTTATTAGGCACACCTGTTTAACTGCTTGTCAACACAAATCTGCAATCAGCCAACTGCATGGCAGCAGCTTAGTTAATTTAGGCATGTAGACATGGTCACGATGACCTGCTGAAGTTCAAACCGAGCATCAGAATGGGGAAGAAAGGTGATTTTAAGTGACTTTAACTGTGGCATTGTTGGTGTCAGATGGACTGGTCTGGGTATTCCAGAAACTGCTCACAACCATCTCTAGAGTTTACAGAGATGGTCCCAAAAAGAAAAAATATTCATTGAGCTGCAGTTCTCTGGGAGAGCATGTCTTGTTGATGTCAGAGGTCAGAGGAGAATGGCCAGACTGCTTTGAGCTGATAGAAAGGCGACAGGCTCTCTAAACGGACAGCATGTTAAACCTCGAAGCAGATGGGCTGCAGCAGTGGAAGACTACACTGTGCCACTCCTGGCAGCTAAAAACTGGAAACAACAAAATCTGACAAAAAAAGATTGGAAAAAAGTTACCTGGTTAATGAGTCTTAATTTCTGCTGCAACATGTGGATGTTAGGGTCAAAATTTGGAATAAAAAAAAAAACAATTTAAAAAAGTAAAAAAAAATTTTTTTTTTAATTGACATAAACATGAAAGCATGGATCCATCCTGCATTGTATTAATAGTTCAGGCTGCTGCTGGTGGTATAATGCTGTTGGGGTATTTTCTTGGCACACCTTAGGCCCCTTAGTACCAGCTGAGCATCGTTTAAACACCACAGCCTACATGAGTATTGTTGTTGACCATGTCCATCCCTTTATGACCACACTGGACCCATTTTCTGATAGCTGCTTTCAATGAGAGAACGCACCATGTCCCAAAAACTCAAATTATCTCAAACTGGTTTCTTGAAGATAACAATGAGTTCACTGCACTCAAATGGCCTCCACAGTCACCAAATCTGAATCCAATACAGCATCTTTGTAATGAAGAGGAACAGGAGATTTGTGTCATGGATGTTCAGCTGTCAGATCTGCAGCAACTGTGCGATGCTGTCATGTCAATGAGAGAAATCTGTGAGAAATGTTTCCAGCACGTTGCTGAATCTGTGCCATTAAGAATTAATGCAATTCTGAAGGCGAAAGAGGGTCCAACCTGGTCCCAGAAAGGTGTACCTAATGAAGTGGCTAGGGAGTGTATACAGTATCTGGATATCCTTTGGGTGGGCTGAGTGAAGCAAATTGTATTTGAAGGTTATAAAAAAGTAACAGTGACGTCTGAGGAAACTCCAACATTTTGGAACAGAAAATCTTGTTTCTGCAAGATGTGGGTTTGAGAGGGTGTGCCTTGAAATCACATCCTTGAATTAAACAAATACAATGAATAAAATTCACATTTGAGGTCAGCATCTGGAATGCAGGCCAACCACACACACACACACACACACACACACACACACACACACACACAAAGAATGAAATCCAAAGGATGTGTCTGGGTGTCCACATACTTTTGGCTACATGATATCATTTTACACCTCCAGGCAGTGTTAAAAAGGTGTTTTGCTACAGCGTGAGTATTAGGTCCATAAATATGTGATCAGTATCTAAATACGAACAATTCCAATGAAGCGCCACATGAGCTGAGTAACTCATGCTGCCCAATCATGCGTGTGTGTGAGAATTATTTGAGAATACAAAATACACAATATGCTACTGTTGAGTAATGAAGCATGCGTTCCCAAAGGAGTCCAAAGGACTGAACCACGCACTGATGAGCCCAACAGTTTCACTTTCCAACTCTTCTCCTGAACTTTATCTTAAACATAACAGGTGATAAATGTTTTCATATTCAGTTCCAAGAAACTCTCCATATCAGCTCCATGTGGGATATATATATATATATATATATATATATATATATATATATATATATATATATATATATATAAAAGTTTGGATGTGTGTGTCCAAACCTTTGACTGGTACTGTGTGTGTATATATAACACCTTCAAATATATACACACACTCATGCAGAGTAACTGACCTTTAAAGTGAGAGGAAATAGACACACATGAGTTAAAATGAGAATCTGATTCATAGAAATTTAAAGGTGAAAACATGAAGCAGACTGACACTTAGCCAACAGTTTGGCAGCCAAACAGTGAACCCAGGTGGAGCTGGTTTCACTCAGGTTTAGCTCTTTTCTTTAGCAAAGTTAAAAAAAATGCATCACAAAATGAAATAAAAAGAGCCAAGAAATTGTTAAAAACATTAAAAACAAAGCAAATAATAAATACCGATATGAACCCACATGGTGGACTATTAATATCATATTTAATGACCCTGAAATTTATGGCATATTATTCCTCATTTCCGTCTCGGCTGGAAAATACCACGCCAGGAAAGGAGACCTAATTGAAAGCGCTTATTCACAAACACAAATAGCTTTCACGCAGCACCCACACACCTGAGAGTACCATCTAAGTATTGACAAAACTAGTTATTTCACCCGCTTTCTTATGGGGAAGTGTGGTTTCTGTTGGGTGCGTTTTAGCCTAACTTGTTTTTCGACTCCGTCGTGGGGCGGTTCCTGAGAGGATCCTATTACCGGAAGTTAGGTGCCTGTAGTCACCTGCGCCGATTCCTCAGGTAACAACAGGTGGTGAGATTACAGCTGGAAACGTAGAAAAAGACAAATAAAGGTCGGGGGAACAGAGGCAGTTCGTTCTTTACTCGACACTGAGAAGGTTCCTGTGCACTTTCTGCTTGTTTTTCTTGAGACCTGTGACAGGGGAACGCCGTCGTATAATAAACAAGAAAACCGACATGGCTGCCAGAGGATTCCTGTGGGTGCTGTTGCTCTCCTGCGTAGGAACAGGTGGGGCTTCTTTTATTGTGTATATGTTTTTTCGTGTGCCTATCAGTTAAAACTCCGTGTTTTAACACAAACTCTTGGAGGGCAGTGATGGAGGTTAATGACAAAAGTAAATTCGTGTTTGTAGTTTGTTGCAGCTGCAAGGTTTTTACGGTTCTTTGAAAAATAAGGGCTGGCTGAGCTACAGCGCCCTAGTCTTGAGCAAAAAACCTGAAACGGGAATTACAGATTTTATATAAGGAAAGCTTTCTAAAAACTCTTAAATCTGTTTCCACACCACCATAACCTTTACACAGTACTAAAGCTGTTTAGTGAGGCCATGTTAAGCCTAATGTAATTCCCCCCCAAAAAGCGTACATTTCCTTTGCTGCAGTTAATTGATTTCCGATCACCTGCTTTCTTTAAAGGGATCGGGCAGTATGGGTGCGGACACAAGCCAGCCTTCTGGTTTTTCTTCTTTATTTCAGTGCAGTACGTTTATATACATCACATTTTTATCATCATACCCACAAGAAAACAAACAAAAATACACGCACTGGTTCAAAGATGACTCTTTATGGAAAAAGTAAATTAATCATATCAAGAACAAAAATGAAAAGCATAAACAGGCCTACCTTAAACCCCCACAATAATCCATAAAATAAGGAATAATGACCGATGATTGGCTTAATTCTTTTAAAATTTAGGTTAGTTATTGATCCTGACACCTATTTTTCTTTTTCACCTGACCCTCATGATGGTCATTTGTGTAATAATGTCAGTTATCAGTTTCAGAACAAAAATATATTTCAAAAAAGTAGGTTAATATGTAGGGTTTTCTTTTCTTTCTTCTTTTTTTTTTTGGTTTGTTGTATGTTATGCATTGTTTGCAGTTGGATGCTGAAAAATCTGAGTTCAATAAGGCAGATTTTATATGCATTACAATTGTAAGTTTAATTTTGCATGTTCATGAAACTGTAGCTGAGATCCCTTCCTTAGGATTTTGCTGTAGTGTGACATTTTTGTTTGTCACACGCCTACAGAGTAGTTAGACGAGTTTTTTTTTTTTGTTTGTTTTTTTAAATGGCTAAGGTCTTATGTCATCCTCCTGCTTTCTGGCCTGTTTATGGTTTGTATTTGCATTATTGTTCATGAGTACACTTGCAACACATTCTGGTGTATGAATGAAGCTGTGTACAGTGGCTTACAGAAAGGTCTCTTTAAAACCTGTTACACTCAACAATTTTACTGTCAGGAGTTCTCTGATGCATGTATGTAGGTATTTACCACTGAAACTCCCAAAGTATGCAAACAACAAAGTCATGGAGTGGCCTGCTTTCATTTTACGCTCCTGCCTTATCTATCCATAAACCAAAGCCTGAGTGTCGCCTTATCTCAGCTGAGACTGCCTGTGAGAAATGCCTGCAGGTTTTAAAGTGGTCTGTAATGAAAGCACATGCAAGCATTTGTATCAGTATTAATTTAAAGTTCAGCCTTTTTTCTTTTTTTTTAAATTTTAGAACCTTGTAGAAAATGAGATGACGTGTTCACTGAATGACTTTGCACTGAGTTAATAATTACCTGACATCTGCTGTTGAAGCCTCTCTGTGTTGCCTAAGCATAGCAGGCAGGACAGTGGTTAATCATGCAACTCTAGTGACTTAAAGTAATGGCAGTTGTGTAATGTAAAATAGTGCAACAGATGGACATGTGGTGTGATAGAGGGGCTTTTTGCCGGCTGCATTAATGATTTAGTGTCCCTGTAGCTCTGCTTCCCTGCCTAAATAGACCCAGTTTCACCCAGAGAGCAGAGAGTTTCACCGGAAGCTTTCTGGCTCAGCAGACAGGAATGAGTGACCTTTTTTTTTTTTTTTTTTTTTTTTGGTTTGACCACACCCTCAAAGCTCTGAGCATGCTGCAATTATTTGGCAAAGGGTTTGCGCTTCAATCCTCAGTGCTCTGTGAATGATTATTTGCATAATGTAAGTTTGGGGTCTAGGTAAAACCTGCCTGCCATGTTTGTGGAGTGATGATAACCCCAGTTTTCAAAGCAGCTTAATCAGAGCACTGATGCAAAATTTCAAAAATGCTGTTGCTGCTTTTTGTGTTTAGTGAAGAGTTGGCTTAGCAGGCCCTGTGCCCAACAAGGAGCCAACATTTTTTTAAAATTTATGTTCCAGCAGATTGTTTAAATCTGCAGAAACAAAACTTCTCTCAGGCGTTCCACAACATTCAGTCCTTAGTCCACTGCTCTTCAACCCATACATCCTACCACTTACAATCATCAGAAAGCAACGTGATGTGGATTCATTATGTTGCCATTCATATGGTAATGCCACACACCACCACAACATTCAGTAGAATTCTGCAGGGCCTAGTGTTGAAGTGTCCGGGTGCAAGTTTATTCAGGCAGCTGATTTTATACTCATGTTTATTTTTGTTTTTCCCATTTTTTTTTTGACATTTATTTCTGTCTGTGTAAAACACATTGAGTTTATGTGTAACAGGACCTGTTGTATAAATAACATTTGCATTCCAAGAGTGCTGACTGTCTGCCATTGAAGTCACAGTAAATCTGTTTAATCACTTTTTATTCTGTGTCCAGGTCTGAGTCAGTTTACAGTCTCGTCTTCACAGTCAAATGTCCGAGTGCCGGAGAACCAAGGTGAGTCTTAAAACAAAAGTTTGAACGTGAATGATGAGCCATGAAATGTGCAAATTGTCTGAAGTGTTGTCTGAAAAACCACAGTGGTATCAGAATACACCCTTTTTTTTTTAAATCCCCCCCCCCCAGGTGCGGACTTGTTGTGCACATATTCAGGAGACTTTGGTTCCAATGTTTTACTTCGGTGGAAATTCAGGAACTTAAAAGGCTCCCAGGTGTTTGTGGTTCACGATGGGAACATAACAGGTAAGCTGATTGACGTTACTTTGCTGTTGTGGGCTTTTCTTTAATTTGAAAGAAGTAATAGTATCTCTCCACTGCCCATGTGCCAACAGAGACACTCCTAAACCTACAAAAAAAAAAGTTCCTTTTAAAGATTAGCCATGCTTGTGTCATTGGTCACAAAATTCAGTGACTGTAACGAACGTCAGTAATGTAATAGTGATTGCATTAGTGCTGGTCACTGTCTGATTCATTTGGCCGAAGCTTCAAAAGCTTCTTTGTGAGTGAATAACCTCCTGAAACCCATGTGCTGTCATCATAACTCTCTTCTGGAGAGAACCAATTTAAAAAAGAAAAGCTCAACTGTCCGCAGATGATAGCCAGATTACATTTCTTCACGTGTGTTCCTCTTTACCGCTCCGCACGGATGCATTTTAACTTCATTGGTCAACTTAGACTGCAGACTCAAAAACATTGAGTTTCCAGTACCCAAAATGTAGATATATGTAGATCTAAAGATTGCTTGGAAACAAATTTATGGGCTTCAACACCTTTGACACTGGCATGTCATTTCTGAATGCTTTCATGCTGGTTACATAATGTTGCAATTCTTCCACAGGGTCATATGCCAACCGTTTGACTGTGTATGGTAGTGCCAATCTGAGATTCTCCTCAGTCACTCGCAAAGATAATGGAGTGTACATCTGTGAGATAACTAGCGCTGACAAAACCAAAGTTGGGGAAACCGAAGTGAAGCTGACTGTTCTGGGTAAGACTCCTTGTTAAGCACTTTCTGAAAACACCTTTCCATTTGCTGCCATTAAACTTAAACCATAAGCATTTTTGTAATACATTTATTTGCTGTAATGGAGGTTGTGAGTTGCTGTTCATTAATGGTCCAGGTAAAAACTACATATTTTGTCCTACAGTGCCTCCATCTGTGCCAATGTGTAAAATCCCACCGTCAGTAACAACAGGCACGACAGCCATCCTGTCTTGCTTTGATGAAAACGGTTCACCCCCTCCCACATACAGGTGGTACAAAAATGCCGTCCTGCTGCCTGACGACCCGAGCACTGTTGCTGGCTTCAAGAATGCCACCTACAAGACAAATTCAAAACTTGGCCTACTGGTAAGCTTCAGCTAGTTACCTTATGTAATCTTTACTGTGACAGCTTCGGTCCCGTGGCCCATAAAGTTAAAAATATACCCTGTGTGGCTGCAGGAGTTTCCTGTTGTAAGCAAGACGGACACAGGGGACTACTACTGTGAGTCTACCAATGATGCCGGTCCTCCTCAGAGCTGTAGACCTATGAGAATGGAAGTTCGTAAGTGCCATACGCTTGAACTCCAGAAGCGTGCTTTCGCCTTGTCCTCGTTTACGTCACAAAAGAAATGTTAGTTCACCTTCCCATTTTTGTCTGTTTTCTCTTCAAGGTGACCTAAACACTGGAGGAATTGTCGCTGGTGTAATAGTGGCTCTGCTGCTTGTGGGCCTACTGATATTTGCCATTTGGTTTGCCAAAAAGAAAGGATATCTGCCTGGTGAGGGTTTCTTCTTTTTTTTTGTTTTGTTACATTAAAATCAGACCACTTCCTGTCCCCATCATTGTTCTGACATTGATCTGTGAAAAGTTAGAATGAAGATGCTGGCAGGCAGGCAGAGGCCTAAAAGTTGTTTGTAATATTTACTAAGTACTCTGTCCTGATGCTGTTTCCTTTCTCCCATTACAGCCAAGAGTAAAACGTAAGTGCATATTCTTTTTCCTTTTTGTACGTTCAACTTTTACTTACCACTGTTTCTGTTAGGTTACATTTATAAAATTATCTCTGTGGTCAGTTCAATTTTTTTTTCTTATTTTCCTTCAACAGCCCAAAGCCCTACCAGCCGACAGCTACTGACGGCGGCGGCGACGAGGATAATGTAAGTGTGATGTTTCCTGTTCCAAGAGGTGTATCATTGTTGTAAAAAGTACTGTTACTAATCATTATAATCGCGCGTGCTTGGTATGTTCAGGCTCGGTTTCTACGAAACGAATGAAGCTGACAGATGTTTGATGTGATTGTGGTCTTTGACTGTTTTTTCAGGCTGGTTTTACACACAAGTCATCCTTTATGTTGTAATGTGCGAGCAGCAGTGACGACGGAGAGCGCTCTGAGTGAAATGTCTGCGTGGTTTTTCCAGAAGTTTTAAAGTTTCTACAGTGCAGTTTTTATAGACTAGTGTATGTTTTAATCTGAGCCATCTACAGCAGTGTGTCAGATGCAGTAGCCTGTGAGATTTGTGCAGCAACGCTACAGGAAATGGATAGCTAATGAACCTCCTTCTATATCTATCTCTCTTTAAATGAGCTGTGGCTACTACTGACCTATTTTAGGCAAACATACTTCTGCTTATCATTGATCTGTGCATTTCTATGTGCTTTTATCTTCAGTCTTCTGTTAGAACAAGATTAAGATATGCAACTACTTGTAAAAATATACATGTACACAACACTATTTTCTTTTTTCTTTGTAAATAATACTAATTTTGTTTTAATTTGGATAGCTTCCTGAGATTAACTATACACTAATACTCCTTTTCACTGCAGGGAATGGATTCTTTAACTGTTTTGATTCCCAATTCTTGGAATTTTGTTGCCGTCTGGCGTTTTTAACTTGTTTTAGGCAAGACCAGTGTAAGGACTGGGCGTTGTAGTCTGCAGTGCACAGCAGAGGAAACCGTACAGCAGGCTTGATAACTTTCATTCCAAAGAGAACCGTCCTTTAGCCTTGCTGGTCTGAAGTGAAGAAAAGCGCAATTATTTGCCATTAGATGCTGATACCATCTCAATGGCAGGATAATTTATTAGTAATTAATGAACTTCCTGTGTTAATGTAGCATATATAGACTTTTTTAAGCTTTGAAGCCGATAATATGAATCCTGCTCCTCTGAATCTGCAGGTATTTAATGAATTTGAAGGAAAATGAATCTTTAAAATATAACCTTGAAGGCTTCTTCTTGCTTGGCATGCAACCTGTATGGGCAGGGTGAGACAGAGTTAAAGCTGAGGGTGTGCAACACTGCAGTACTATTAGCACTGAGGTGACACCCACCAATTTCATCATGATTCACACTGGAAAAAGCTTATCCTTTTTATTCCAACAAGGGACCAACTGTGAGGTTCCCAACCAATTTGTTTTTGGTCAAAAATGCTCAGAAGGCTTCAAGATTAGGTGCACACCCAGTACTGAACCAGTTTCCTGTTAGTGGAAAAGGAGTACAAGTTTACTTTGTGAATAGTATTCATGGAGATGGTTTGTATGAAATTAATGCCTTTTTATATGTACTTTCCTCAGACATGTTTCACACAGTACATCTTGATGAACTGGAAATGAGTGTGCATAAAGTTTTTAAAAATTACTGCAGATAAACTGTCCTGTTGAGCTTTATCTTATTACTTTTATCTGTAATATTAACAGGTGCTTAGCAATGCGATGGGATCAAAGAGTACATATTAATGGTTTTCAATATTTAAGTGGATTTTGTTTTGCCTTTTTGTATAAGTTTGTGAGCTCATCTGATGGCTGTGCTTCTTCTGTGTGTCTATTTATAATAAACCATTTTTAAAAAGGTCAAAATTTGTCTCAAATGTGTGACATTCAGTTCATGTTAACGTGGGTTACTTTTATAGTTTATATTTGGTGTTTGTTCCTCTTAATGAATTTTTACAGATGTTAAAGCTCCTGCAAACTTTCAGTATATAAAATTATGTTCTCTGAGTGACACATTTTGGCATGTGGGGGATCACCATCATTATCCAAGCAACTTTTACTAATGAGAGAAACCTGAGGGAAAGACTGACAGCTTAGTTCCCTTAATGAAAAAAAATATGACTCAGAATGAAGCACAAATCTAAAATACACACAGCATGACTGCTCAACTAAACAGCCTCATTGTTCCTATGAATGCTGCTCTTTTGTAAGTCAGTTATATTTGCAAGTGCATGCCGATCCAATAAAGGTTAAAGCACATGTACATCAGCACATTCCTTACAAGGATTCAAGGATTCTTTATTGTTGTTGGCATCACATTTCCATGCAGTGGAATGAAATTCTGTCCTCAGGTCCCAGTGTTGCCCTTGCAATAATTATGTTTTTCGGGTATATTAAAGAATGTGTATAAATGTAAAGTAACGGTAATATAAAATGTATATACATACACAAACTAAATATATAAAGAAACAGTTTAAGGCCCTTCTGAGCACCACAATCATCTCAGAAGAGGACTCAGCACACAGCCCTGGGGGGAGCCTGTGGATCCTCACAGACTGAGGACTGTTCGTCAGGAAGTCCAGGGCCCAGTTGCAGAGGGAAGAGCCCGTACAAGCCTGTTGCCACATGTATATTTTCAACATCACTGTCTGTTGTATAGAGACTAATATAAGAACGAGAACAGTGCTTTTCCTTTTGAAACTGGGAAAAGTTCAATACACATCCAACAAGCTAGAGCACATGTTACCTGTCAGCTATGAGTAAAAAAGCAGGGAATCCAGGTAATCCTAAAAATAGCTGCTGTAATTTAGAAGCTTTAACAACTGTCTTTTCAGTTCTGAACTATCATGATGTACCCTGCCTCTAGTGCTGATCCCAATGGGCATGATGGGCAGTGGACCTGCTTAAGAAATAAACATTTTTAGCTATATTGTGCTTTGTCCATTCAACATGAGACATGTTACCCCTCACTTTCAATATGGGATCAGCATACATAAATATGCAATCATCATGATGTCATTGCACTGTACTTATATACTACATATATACCAATCTTCATCTGTAACATGATTGGTATGCTGATTATTATCAGTAGCTATTTTTATTGCATTTTTTTCTTTAACAGTGTACCTCACACAAAACTAAACTGAAACAGCTGTCAATATGATGCAAAAATAAAGCTACCATTAAAAAAAGTTATGCCAGTCATTGTCTACTCAGATAAATTTAAAAGAATTATTCACTTAACTGTTGGAGTAATTAATTGGTTACCTCGAACCTATAAGACTTATAAATATATAATTTATACATAGTAAATAGGGCACTTTGAGAGGGTTACTGTGGCAACTGATGGTGTTCCGCTCCCCCTTGCCGTGCACTGCGCATGCGGAGTGTCGACGCCGACTTTCGCAGACAGGAAGTGTGACCAACTTTTTCCACCATCCAGCCCTACCTCGGCTCTTAACGCTACACTGCCTGAAGTAATCTGATTACTTTTATTGTACACGTACTAAACCACTAGGAGAGGAGTGTGCTTTACTTTTAGTTTCACCCTTGTTCCGTTTAAACAGCTTTCCAGCCCTCTCACAAACCGTGTGTGTCCCTTTAACTGAGGGGGCCGCGCAGTTAGACCTGCGACCGTTTACGGGCTGAGGCTCCCCTCACTTTACGATCCATTCATAAATAAGACATCGTTTTGGAGAGGAAAGAAAATACAGTCGCATCCGACTTCTCATTCAGCGGACCGGACGCGAGGAGCGAGCCGTAGTCAGATGCGTTCACCTCGCTCGGAGACTGCGGATCGGGGGCACGGCTGAGAGAGCAGAAGTGACTTCCCATGGCTGAGCCCCCTGCTGCTGATGGTTTTGACTTCATGTGTGAACCGTCAGGAGGCAGCTTGATAAGCTACGAGCATTTAGACCAACTCACAACATGCTCGCTTCCCCGCACGGTTTCGTGATTTCTGCGCGCTTCCTCTTCACCCGGGGCGCCCTGCTTTAAATAGCCTGCCGCTTCCTTTCCTCTTCTATTTATATATATTTATATTGTTTTTAACAAATGAAAATCTATCAGAGGAGAGGTGGACCTGACATACCGATGGATCACTGAGATATGGCAGCTAAAGAGGAACTGTACGCCAAAGTGACCCCGCGGAGACAGCGCCAGACTCGGCCGAACACCATCAAGCATGGGTCCACTCTGGACGTGCTGTTGTCCATGGGCTTCCCCAAGACCAGGGCGTGAGTACACAGCTGCACCGTCCCAGCACACTCACACCATAACATTACTAAGCCGAATCAGGATTTCCATCAGCACCCAGTAAATACGCTCTCTGTCAAAGTTTCCTTTATGTGCTTTTCGGTGTCAACATCAGCAGCTGATCAGCAGCATCTCTGCAGCTGGAAGGAGAGCCTGCGTGTCTGCTCAGCTGTGCGTGTTTTTGAGACACGTTATCGCCCGTGGGGTCTTCTCAAATGACCCCCTTAAAACAAACAATGCTACAGCGGGGTTATGCAGTAGGATTTCGGCTTATCTCTTGTGCCATTCGTCTACATACTTACATGGTTGTTACTTCTTTTCCTTTTTTTGATACTGCAATTCCAACGTGAGTTGAAGTACCAGCAAACACAGGTACCTCAGTTCTTGTGTACATGAACCTGTCCCTGCGTTGTTTGGTCTTCTTCCCACGACTGAGGTAATAAAAATGAGCGGAGATGCTTAGTGTTGTCTGAGGTGGTCTTTCTCAATAAGAACCTGATCCCCTAGGCCTTTCCTGCTTGTCCTTCTCAATACATCTTTTCATTCATCCTTCAGCAAAGAAGTTGCCAGGAAACAAGCGAGTACTGGGTTGTGACTGTAGTCTGGATTATGTAATTATATTGGAAAATGACAATGTGTGGTCTGCTTGCTACTAGTGTCCCCCTCCCCCTATTTTTCTTTTTTTAATAAAAACGAGGCCATGACTCAACAGCAGGATGTCTATATTAAAACTAGAAAAGAAGAGAAGTAGAATATAATAAATGTGATGCCTTTTCAGTAAATTGCAGAGTAAAGTTAAGGGTATTAGTAAGTGACTTTTTTTTTCTTTTCTTTTTTTTTTTACCAAATACAAAGTGGTTTGTGCAACCTAAGATGCCGAACAGTTGTCAAATTTTAAGTTCTGCACGGCTCAGTTTGTACGTCCCAGCCACCTCTTGCTCCTCAAACTCTGCCTGATCATATAATCTGTAATCATAATGTCGCTTCCCATTGTTCGCTCTGCCATTGACTCTCACATTACATGTATTTCAGCAGCCTCGTCTCCTCACACAAAAGCCTCTATGTATGTTCAGTGTGCCTAAAAATTACCTCTCCAGGTATCAAAAGAAATCTGAAATTACTGCCACTGCAGACAAAAGTGAATTATTTCAGAGTGCCGTGATTAACCTCCAAATCTATTACTTGTTCCAGTGTCTGAATTGTACAGATATAAAACTGTCTGCCCGTGCAGAACAAGGCATGAGAATTTAGCAATGACTGCTGACAGTTGTCTGAGTTTTGTGAGTAGGCCGAAAGTGTTGAACAGTCTTTCCCTTTTATTTAAACCAGTAAGATCCAGCATCTTAAGCCTTTTTATTCTTTGCAGAACTGGCTAAGGTCATCTGGGCTTTGATCGTTCCAGACTGAAACTCTCACTCGTTCTGCATGATGAGCTGATGCAGACAAAGCAACCTGTTTTCCAGGGCTTTGGTTATATTTTGCAGACTCACATTTATTATTGATGTCAGACTAATACACTTTGATTTGATTGAGGCTATACATTTATAATGAAGCAGAATCATTAGGAGTCACTGCCTTCGAGCCCGCCTGGTCTGATGTCGGCGTGAATGCACCTTTTTTTTTCCTGCTTCTGAGATAACTGCACACTAAGCTTTTTTTTTTTCTCTCAAGTGGCACAGTAAAAGAGACCAGATGAAATGATAATGTTGATCTGTATCTGATTGATGTGTAAACAGGCAACTGCTTTCGGACACGCTTGTCATATCTTTTTTATAAAGTGATAAGGCTCACACAGACGGGACACCTCAGTGTTGTGTTTGTACCATAGACAGCTCTGCAGTAACTTTCTCTAAGTTAAATACCTTGATTTGAGTCAGAAATGGATGAAATCCACGGTTAAGACATTCTGGGCAAGCTTTCGGGACAGTAATTCAGTTCAGTTAAAGTTATCTCAGCTCAGCAGATGTATTTCGAACTGTCAGAATCTGCTCCGGTGACCAGACCAGGCGCTTTGATGTAAAATTTCATAAATAAACATCTGATTTTAGGTTTTGCTGTCAGGTTCTTTCCCAGTTGCTGTTGTATGAGGAAAAAGGACTAATAGGAAAATCAGTTATCAGTCAGGGCTCAAGCAAACAACAGCTTCATTGTGCTCGAGGGATTTTTTTTCAGGCAGTAGGGAGCATGAATCATGTATACAGACACACGCACACAGATAATTGGGCTTTGTTTTAATTGGGCAGTGAGGGGTCTGCTGAGTCATCCAGGGACTGACTTGTGTAATCAGATAGGAGCTGGATGGACAGTGGTCTCTTTCCCCGTGGTGATGGTGTCAGATGGTCGAAAGCAGGTCTGGAAACTGATCCGGCCGAGAACACAGACTTGCCATAACAAAAGACTGAGGACATGATCTAGAGTTAGACTCATTTTTTTTGTACACTTGACACAGTTTTTGGTATTTTAGCTGTAGACCAAAACATAATTAAGGTACAGGTATATGAATATGTTTTTTAGAACATAATAATGGGAAATTGTAAATAAAAACAATGCCATGACATCACAAAAGGTCTGGACCTCTACTGAAGAGAGCACTGGTGGATGATCGCGGGATCCTTTCCATGGTAAAGAAAAGTGCTTAAAAACTCTCCAGGATGTAGACAACATTGTCATCCAATCATAAAGCAGACTTCAAGAGAAGAAAATGAAAATATTTCAAGGTGCTTCAAGCTTCTGATATTCTTCTGAAATTTGTGTCAGTGTCTAAGAATATGGACCTGTTTGTAAGTGCCTTGTAAGTGTATTCTGACACCTTGTTTTAAGCAACACTGATCCATCTTCTGTACTTTTGGGATGGCCAGTTGTTGTCGTGATGTTATATCCTGGCTTCTAAGTCACTTTCACATGTCCTCTATTTAATGATTAGTAGCACAAAACAATATGTTTTGTAAAGTTTCTTGAAAAAGCATTTCCTTGTATCACTGTGCCCATGGTTAACTATTAACTTTTGCCTGCCCTACCTTATCAGTAGGGCTCTTGCTTTGTCTTTCCTCGTATATCCTGAATTGGGTCCTTACTTTCCTCTGACTTCCAATTATCAGTGAGTGCATAATGTCAGAGTTGTGTGACACCTCAAGCATACCTAATGCAGAAACGCACAGTTTTAAATGTCTCGTTTGTAGCCAGAGTAACTCAGCATATTAGAATTGTGGCCTGATGGCAGAGAGTTAGGTGTGGTTATTTGGTTATCTTGAGAACGTGAAGAGGGGAATTAAGCTCTTGATTTAAACAAATGATGAGCTAAGTTAGGAGAAACTATGAGAAGCAGACAGTGTGTCTGCGGCTTCTTCGTGCCAGCCATGCATGAAGCACAAATGTGACTTAAAGCAGCTGTGAGGGGAAAAAAATGTGTCTGAAATAAAAAACAAATTAGGATATGAACCAGCATGCTAATTTATTAAAATACCTTACCTCAGTGTTTATTGTGGCAATTATGAGCGACTGATGCGTGACGTTAATGTACCAGAACAACTGCAGTAACAACGAGCAAAGAGGGGAATTAAAGATTTAGACACGTTTACTTACTTTATTTGGTACCAACAAGATGTAGACAGAGGCACGGCGCTAGAATCGGAGAAGCCTTCAGATATATTACACAGATATTTTCTGTGTGGAAACTTCAACGACCACTCTTCAGTCACAAGGTTTAAAAGTTGATTGTTACCCTTTTGAGAGGTCGATTACTACTTTATATGTCAGAATAAACATTTAGGCAGCCAGGATTGTCAAAACTGTAAAGATGAAGTGCAGGTACCATTAATATTTGCACCTAAAATCAAAAATCTGAAACAGAAATATGTATTATGTAATATGTATTATTGTGTAATCAGGCAGTTTTTGCCAAACGAGTGCTTAGATTGTAGAGTATTAGAAAATATAACACCATAACTGAACTCAAGTTCTACGAAAAGTGACGCATTTAAGAGGCTGGATCCATCAAATATCTGGCAGTTTAGCTTAATAAATTCCATAAATGTGCCCTTCAGTTGTGTGTTATTTGCCCTAAATCTGGTGTTCATTGCAAAATAGGATACGGCCCTTCTGAGCTCCAGTGAAAACTCTGACAAACTCTGACCAAAAGCCCCTGTTCGGGTTTTTAATCACATTTACTGCTGATCAAATTGTCTTTAGGCATTGCCATGTTTGTCTGTTTCCCTCAGTGCGTCTCAAATGAAGACAGCGAAGCCGCTGTGGTTACTGCGCTGTAACACATGTTGCTGAGATAACATGTGGTAAATTCACCTCTTTCTTTCTTTCTTTCTTTCTTTCACTCTGTCTGTCTGTAAAGGCTTGTGTTTATTTAAGAGGAAGTCAGTGTGGGACAGTGTTCTCCTGCCTACATCAGTTTCATAACTCCCGTCTCAGCCATAGCAGCTCCGTGCGTAACTTCACTGCAGTTTAACACACACAAAAGGCATCACGAAGAACGTTTAGTTGAGGAATTTACGTAATAGCTACAGAACATAGCTCGTGCGTACATGTGACAGGAACACACTCTGAGCTTGCATTTGCAGACGGCCAAGAGGAAGTCGCCCATTTCCGGAAGTGGCTTGTGACCTTTAGAGTGTGCTCGTTTGAGAGTTTAAGGGTGGCTGACACAGGGGGTTCACACATCACTTGTGCAATGTAAAAAGTCTGGTATACTGTATTTTTTCTCAGGAAAGAAATGCAATCTTTAGGAATCTTATACATTTAATAACTTTAAACACTTCACTTTATGTTGAGGCTTCATTCTTTAACTTGCCGACAGGCCGCTTTTCAGCTGATCTGCATGATCTGGAAACCAAGTTTTCAGGCGTAATTTTAAAAAAAAGCTCCCGATTTTGGTTTTAAGATTGTCTCAATGTGCCCACCTGCTGTAGCTGCAACTCTTGAACGACTGCTGTTTGCTTTGCTTTGCGTGACACATCCTGGGACCTTTGAAGAATACTGCGTGATGCGTCACAATTTTGGCACTGTGCTTCACATATTCTCAGCAAAACATTTGCCCCGTACACTTTGCCTCATTTCACTGACGTCACGCAGCACTAAAAATAACATTCGTGCCAAAACGGCACAATTTGCTTTAGTTTATGACAGAGGCGTTTTGAATCAGTTGTTCAAACTAAATAGCTCGATGAACACAATAAGCAACTAAATGCTAACTTTGGTGACAAATAGCTCACTGGTGTCAGTCCCTGACTCTCTCCATCTGACCTTGTGGGCTTTGATATGTTAATTGTACAGAAATAATGAAGAGTAGCAGCTCTTGACATGGGCTGTATACTGCCTGCTTTGTTAGAGGGGCGCTACTGAAATGTGGCCTTGTCAGCTTTAAAGAAAGCTCTGAGTGTGCAACACCAAGTGATCCCACTTGTTACAGTTTTGTATCATCTACTTATTTATTACATTTTTATTTCGTTTAGAGTTTTTGTTTGAATTCAATTCAGTTTCGCTTCGTTCCCAGTATGATTTTGCTCGCTGCAGTTTTTACGGGTTGAAAATACCAGCTTTAGTTTTGTTTTCATTAGTTTCACTCTTTAATTTAGTCTTTTTAATTACTGTAATATGGAGGGTATTTGTTAGAGACATTGATTTTATAGGTGTAAATGGTCCCTGTCTGTACAGATGCACTTTTCTTTTTGATCCTTCACTTTGAGAAACGACTGCTTTAATGCACCAGACATCAGAGTTGCATCGATCTTCTCATCTAACTCTTTTAAGATTTACATGAACCTGAATAATGTAAATGTTAAGTCGGCAAGCATTATTACTTTTGTTGATGTGTAAAAATCAGCCTTGTTGTCTGTATGGCAGCTTGCAGGCTGCTAGATTAGGCTGAAGGGCGCACCTTTCCTCTGCTGATGGGGGCTCTCCTCAGGCTGCAGTCTGATGCTCGCACTCCTCTCGGCCCTGCGGCTGTAAAAAGTGGATAGATGTGTGGCTTGTAAACAGGAAATGTTGATTTGCCCATTGAGTGAAGTCGGGGTGGGGTCGGGGGCATTTAACACATTTGTGTGTGTCCTGAAACATGGTGATATGCTTCTTTTTTGAACTTCTGTCCTAGATACTCTTCGTTTGGACATTTATGTAGTTGAGTTTTGTCACAATAACCTGCCTGGAAGATATCAAGCTCCACCGTAATATTAACAGTCCACAGCATGTTTACATATATGAAAAACAAAAACACTGGTGTTCACACATGCAACACAACACTCTATGTGAAGTGAGCTTAAAAGTGGAAACAGGAACTAAACACAGTTGCGTGTTGCTGCCATGGAAGGCTGTTTTCAATATTGCGTGTAATCACGGTGCGTGTGCAAATGAAGTAAAAGCTCTCAGCCAGTAATGGTCACTTTCTCTTATACTGACTGTGAAGCCATTACTAATCCAGAGTGAGTTCCCTCACTAATATAGACATTTTAAAAAAAAAAATCTTTGTGAAGCTGTGAACAGGAAGTTCAGTTTATAAATAACTCACTCAGTTCTTGCTAAGAGCAAACGAGGGGTTAGACGCAGTTATTAAGGACAGTTTGTCTGTGACGTTTTCAGCTATGCTGGAACACATGGAAAACACATTTGAAACATGGATATTCAGTTTAATAAAAACAAACTCTGACCAGAAGGGCAAAAGAGAATCGACCTTCCACCGTAGCCAAAGAAGTTTTCTCTCTTTTTTTGGCATTATTAGCATTATTAGTAAGTCGTGATTGGACTATCAAAGACAGTATTGTCTCTGAATTTTAAAAAAGAAGGCATATCCTCTGTCAGTTTTAGGGCTTTGCTCATCAGAACATAATAAAAAATAAATGATCTAATCCTCACTGGGTCTGAATATCAGGTAAATCCAATCAGATTGTGTATTAAATAAAAAATAAGCCAAAATGCAGAAGCAGGGTGTGAAAAACTAAGTACACCTCATGATTCTGTAACTTGTAGAACGACCTTTAGCAGCAGTAACAGTTTTCTGTATGACTTATCAGTGTCTCACACCGCTGTGGAGTATTTTTGGCCCACTCGTCTTTCCAACGCTGCTTCGGTTCATCGAGGTTTGCAGGCATTCATTTATGCACAGCTCTCTTAAGGTCCCACCACAGCATTTCAGTCAGATCTGAACTTTGACTGGGCCATTGCAACACCTCGATTCTTTTTCTTCTTCTTTATAGTTGCTGCTGTGGTCATGATCGTTGTGTTGTTGCACGACTCAGTTTCTACCAAGCTTCAACTGTCAGACTGATGGCCTCACATCTGACTCTAGAACACTTTGGTACTCAGAGGTCATGGTCAATGTAATGAGTGTAAGGTGCCCAGGTCCTGCAAAACAAGCCCGAATCATCACACGTCCACCACCGTGCGTGACAGTCGGTGTGAGGTGTTTGTCCTCATATGTAAAACCTTAGAAATGAAAGCTAGTTAGTCTACTTTCTTTTTTACCATTATTGTATCTTAATATCTGCACAAATATGATGTGCATGAGTTGTTTTCTTATTATCAGTGATAACCACGTTAGCGAGGGGTTGTCTAAGGTTGTATTATGAATTGAGGCCATGCCATATGTAGGAATTTGTGGGTGACAAAAGTATACATAACTCCTTAAAATTTGTCCGTTGTTGTACTACGACTTCCTTGTGGTCCCACATGTCAGTCAAAGTCAGGCCTTGAAAGTCAGGTTTTAAAAAAGATGTTTCTGAAAATGACCTAATTCATCACTGCACAGCCAGAAAATGACTGCAGCAAATACAAGAACAATGCATATTTAATAATAATGTATAAAAAAGAAATATGGAAAACTTTATTAAAGAAAGTATTGAATTTGAAAGTGGGGATTTGGTATTACTGCATTTGTAATTTGGTTTATTGATATTTAATTTCCAAATGTGCAGCAGTTTGATTCTAATTTTCCAATATGAGCTTTAAAAAATTGCGGAAATATTACCTTTATTATTAAACTCCCCGGGAAAGAATGCCTTACGTGCATGTGATTTCTTTCCTCTCAAAGAACATCAGGTTGAATATTCGTTTCTAAGGGGACTATACATGGGAGATCTCATAGTGAGAACATTGCATTTACAAGAAAGACGAATTTTAACAACTCCCACAAGAGGAGCCACACTAGAGGTTTGAGTGTGAATACTCTGACCACCTGCACAACGACTCCAAAGCGAGCCGTCAGGCACGATCATGAAAAAATGGTAGCAAAAAAGAAAGCACAAACCACAGTTAAACATGCAGCAAAGATGCAAGCCTGGTAGCCCGGTGTTTAGCACGGCTTCCTCACAGGAAGACGGTCCTCTGTTTCCCTAGCCATGAAAAAAA
Source organism: Pterophyllum scalare (assembly GCA_024447675.2). Taxonomy (NCBI): domain Eukaryota; kingdom Metazoa; phylum Chordata; class Actinopteri; order Cichliformes; family Cichlidae; genus Pterophyllum; species Pterophyllum scalare. The sequence goes on along the minus strand of JAMQGT020015440.1, from coordinate 18,047 downwards.
ACCATGCTCGCCTACCTCAGTCAAGGACAATCTCACAGCAGAGATTATTGATTAAACAAAGGTGGAAAAATAGACAAGCTTAAGGCAGTCGCATTTGTGAAGTGATCCGTGAAAAGCCGAAGCTTAAACTACAACCTCGCGCGTTACATTTTCAAAACATGCTGAAGGGACTTTTGTTTTCAGCGTCATTGTTATCGACCCTTTACAAAAAACATGTGCCGCATCGCTGAATAAAAATGGCAACACCATGCTGGAGCTCCTGCTTGGTGCTGCATTATTATTTATGCATGAAACGGGGTCTCTGCTCCTTTGAAAAGCTTTAAAAAAAAAATAAAAGGACAGATTAAATTCAAATGCTGTTGCATCACATATGTCAGTTTGCTCAGTGACTCTGCACTAAGAGCTTTACTATTATTTAATGTCACAGGGGTTCACTCTCATAAAACACCCAGGAGATAAGAAGCAAGAATCCAATGTTCCAGCCTGGATTGGATTTTGTGACGTCTCAGTCACATCTGCATGTAATCCCATCATGCCTTCTGAGAGAAAATCCCCTTCTTTTCCTCCTCCGCACAGCACCAGGTGGAATCTTTGACTAAGACAACTGCCTCTTTCTTAAGCCTCCTCCTTACAGTGGTGGTTTGCTCTGCTGGGATGTAAATGAATCATTTAGATGTGTCATATCTGTTGTAAAAGTCAGCCAGTTGCCTACATCCTGGAGAGTTTTTAAGCACTTTTCTTTACCATGGAAAGGATCCCGCGTTGAACAGGAGACTAACCAAATTTTTGCCTGTCTTTGTAGCTGGTATAAAATGCAAGTCTTTATGTGTGTGATGTGGAAGATCTGTGCGAGCCATCTGCTGCGATCCTATAGGCTTGGCGCTCTGGTCCTGGCACGCTGTGCTCTGTCAGGGCACGCTGCCCCGGGGTTCAGGGATTTCACCGTATCTAGGACCCTCTCACTGGGACAAATTTAAAAATAGCTCATTGAGTTCGAACACCAGGGCGGCACAATGAACGCTGTCCGTATCACGCTGTAAATTCAGTCAAATGGTGGCCAAACAACGAGACAGAAAACAACCCTTGTTCAGTTTAATGGCTCATCAGAACTGCCATTAAAAGTAGCAACAAGCAGAGCTGTTTTATGGGAGAATACAGATATCCTTTAGAAAAATCTCACATTATTATGCAGGTTTTACTTTTAGGGTTATCTTATGAATGGGAGACAAATTGACTTGGAGCTTTATTTTCACACTATGCACAAAGCTCAAGAGAGATGGAGTTGTATGGCTTGCAGCTGAGTTTTAAAGCTTAAATGCTGCAAATACAGTGTGCAATTACTTAAGATTGAATTCCCTGTTGTTTTAAAAATGCAGTGGGCCACTTTCTTTCCTCAGTTGTTTGCCAGGAATACAGCTCTTGCAGGCTGTAATAGCAAAAATAAGAAATATTAAGAAATAGCAAAGTTAGTGCTAATGTGCAGCAGGGTATACTGTGAACCTGTCTCATGCAGAAACTCTGTGTTAGTCCTCTCAGAGCTGGAGAAAGCTCCTCGAATCAGCAAATCCCTTCAGAGCCGGCCTGCAAAAACAGTTTTTATAAAAAGATGGTAATTAGATTTTGAACACTCGAGAGTAATCATTCAATCAGCTCTCTGTTTCAGATTAAAAAAAAAAAAGGCTTAAGAAATTAGAGTATAAAATGACACAGATAAATCTTGTGGTAGGAACTGTTCTTTTTAACAGCCATTATATTAAAGCAAATGGCATTATTGTATTTGCCATTTATAGTCGAGCTTCATTTTGTAATGCCTGGCTTTTGTAGACCAACATTTTTAAGGAATGAGCGGCCATGATTTGAATGTCTTGCAACAGAGGCATACTCAACTTCAAGTTCAACCCGAGTAAACACTGAGAACAGGGATATGCATCTCCCAGTGGGTGGCCACACCTAATTGATGATAGAACCAGACTGTCTTAATGCTTTCTTAGCAAAGAAACTGGCTGCTCTGAATCAGTGTGTTTCAAGAGCCTCTGATATGAATAATGAAAGAATTATTGTGTGCGGTGCTGTCTTTTTACTGCTCTCTTGGGATGTTTGTTCTTTGTTCACGGTCACATGGAAGCCCAGCAGTCTCCTCCTAATAAATACAGTCCGGAAGAGAAAGTATTGATTTGTGTGGCTGTGCTTTGATCTTCCTCTCTCTTCCTGTTTGCAGCCTAAAAGCTCTGGTTTCGACGGGAGGCAAAAACGTCCAGGCCGCTTGTGACTGGTGAGAACAACACAGACACACTCACACGTTTTCTCTCACTTGTCATTATTGCTTAACAGGAAATCAAATAGATATGCTTGACATGGCAAAAAAATGTACTGACCTAACTTAACATTTTACTGACACACCAGTTTGCTCTTGTGCTGCCCTCTGCTGGACATTAGCAACTCCGTCTCCTTTTGATCTCCTACTTTTCACTTTTTTTATTTTTTTGTTTTGCTTCATCGCTTGATGTTCTCTCGGCCGCTCCAGGCTCTTCTCCCATGTCGATGACCCCTTCCTGGACGATCCCCTACCCAGAGAGTATGTGTTATATCTGCGACCCAGTGGGCCGCTGCTCCAGCAGCTCACACACTTCTGGAAGCAGTCCCGCCTCTCTTGTGGCAAAAACAAGGCACACAACATTTTCCCCCACATCACCCTCTGCCAGTTCTTCATGGTCAGTCTCAGCCTTCTCTGTATGTGTTTATATTGTCTGTACTCACCCCCAGGAAGTTATAGTGCATGTAAACAGTTCACACGTACTGTCCCGTTCCAGTGAAGCCTGGTGTAGCGAATGCAGTGAATGATGTAGAACTTTAAAATCTGTCCCACAGTTGTTGGCTAACTTTTGACCCAAGTTCTTCTTTGTTGATGAACTATGTGTGTATCTAGCATTTCAACCCAGTTCCTCCCACAGTTCAGAGACATGCATGTTTGATTAACTGGTGGTTGTAAACTGGCCATAGGCGTGTCTGTGTCTTCTCATTAGCCTGTTATGGACTGGTGACCTGTCCAGGGTGTGCCTGGCCTTTCGCCTGTTGTCAGCTGGGATACGCTGTCTGTTTGCAGTCTTGTATGACCCACAATTCATATTTTTATATATATATATATAGTGCTTTGCAAAAGTAAGAAAAGTAAGGAAGCTTTTAAGTATAGTGTTTTTTATTTATCATCATTAACTTCCTACGACATAGTCCAGTAAACAAAGAAAAAAAAACTAACTAAATAAAACCAGGTTTTGGTGTGACCACCATTTAAAATTGCACAAACTCAAGTGTACTTTCACTGTGACATATTCTCTGCTGCTTCTGTAACAGACTGACTCAATGATGTTGAGCCGAGGACTCAGTGCTTATTGGAAGTCGTAATATTAATAATAATCATAATCATACATTTTATTTTAGGGGCATTTCAAAACACTCTGTCCAAGATGAGGCAGAGTGAAAAAACAGTAAGAATAAACCAAAAAATATCAGTAAAGTCAATAAAACAAGCTGACAATATAAAATTATGAAGAACAGAGGATTCATTGTTTTTTGCCATCAATATGAACAATTAATTTAGTTCTAATTACTTATACTTTTAATGAAAATTGTGTGTCAGTGTCCTTATGTATTTATTGTATTGTATTGTTGGTGTTGCTTGTTATTTTCTTTTTTTATCTTTATTATTGACAAAATTTGTGTAGTTTAGTCATTTTATCCTTGATTGCATGACCTTTGTTTGTTTTTTAGCAAGACAAATTGCGACTTGTCCGTGGGACAACAGAAGAAAAGTAGCTTTTTGGCTAATTATGGCGCATTTACAGATTGTTTATTAATGTGCATTGTCCCTACCAAATAAATAAAAATTCAAATTCAGATGGCAGGTGCAAGACAATCAGAGTGAGTAACCCACTTTAAAGAGGTTCTTTTTTTAAACTGTAAAAAAACTATATGAAAGACAGGTGTGAAATAACTAATGGAGGAATATCTGGTGGTAATGAAAGCGGGGAGAGTTATGGACCGGTTGAAGTTTATGAAAGGACTTGAGAGAAAGCCAAAGAGAACAGAGTTACTGTAATCAATATAGGATATAGCTAATGTTTGAACAAGGATGGTGCTACGGTTGTGTGTGGGAGATGGATGGATGCGGTTAATGTTAGGAAGCTGAAAATATGAGGACTGAGTGACATTATTGATGTGAGCTTGGAAAGAGAGTGTTCTGTGCAAGAATGACACCCAGACTCTTAACCTAGAAGAGGAGGGAGAAACTGAGGAGCTGTGGATGGGCAGGGAAAAGCTCTTAGCACTGTGGACAAGGTGGATTTGGTGCCCAGCGCGGGGAACTTTGGTTTTATCACGGTTCAATTTGAGAGAGTTCCAAGTAAACCCGGAGTTGATGTCCTGGAGACCAACGCAGACAGTGGTGGGTAGGAGAGAGTGGAAGTAGTTTTTTTCAGACAGGTAGCGCTGGGTGTCATCAACATAACAATGGAGTACAACCAATGGAAGTAGATAGATAATAAATAGGAGAGGCCCGAGGACACATCCCTGGGGGATGCTAGCAGTAACTTGGAAATCGCTGGGATTTGAAATTTTTGAGTTGAATAAACTGAGTGTGCCCAAGATATAGGATTTAAACCATTTTAAGGGTGTGTCCATGATTCTAGTAGAAACTAGTCTGTCAAGAAGGATGCAATGGGATATAGTGTCAAAGGTTGCACTCAGATCAAGGAGGATGAGAATAGTTAATAGACCGAAGACAGCTGCCATGAGGAAGTAATTAGTGATTTTTACCAAGGCTGTTTCTGTGCTACGAAAGGGGCAGAAACCAGACTGGATTTGTTCATAAAGGTTATTGTGAGACAAGTGAGCATGAACCTGAGAAGCAACAATTTTCTCAAGGATTTTAGATAGAAAGGGTAGAGTGGATATAGGACAAAATTCACTGAAATTGTTTGCATCTGCATGAGGTTTCTTAAGCACAGGAGCTATCACTGTTGATGTGAGAGATGAGGGAACAATACCATCTGTGGCAGGCCTTCTTCTGTTCCGCTAGTCGGCAAAAATAGCATTGTACAAAGGACAAGGATCTAAACAAAACTTTAGCATTAATGGTAGTGTACATGTGCACTTTTTTTTTTTTTTTTTTTGGTATATGCATGTCTCTAGTAATGACAGAGACATTCAATGTATCATTGCTGATGCTGAGTTTCCTGTTTTGTTGTCTCCTCTGCAATCAGTGTACTGATGCGAAGGTGGAGGCATCTGTCCGACGCTCTCCAGACCACCGTGACCAAATGGAAAGGTCGCATACCCATGCCCCTCCCTCTGGAGCTCTACATCTCCTCAACCTTCATTGGCCTCTTTGTGGAGGAAAAGACGGCAGAGGTTCTGAAGAGTTTTGCTGCTGACTTTGCCAGTGAAGCCGCATCAAAAGCAGGTTTAAGTCCCCTTTGTTCCTTAGGTTAAGAAGTTATACAGGAACACTGTCTTGCAAACACAGTGTGCCATGCTGGTGCTCCCGGGCTCTGCTCAGCAATTATTTAGTTCAAAGGAGTAGACTGACATGTAGATGCTTAATTGCTTTCCCACAGAGAGTTAGAAAAGAGGATCAATACAACTCTTGCCTGTCCAGTATATTAGAAGCTACATCTGGGGGACCGTTTGCTTGCTGTTATCATTGGGTTGCCAGAATCCTGGAAGTTACTCCACCTGGCCAAGAAAGAATCTTTCATGTAGTCAGTCATTAGGTCCTCCTCAGGCTCCCCAAACAGCTTTGATCTGTCAGGGTATAAACATGGGATATCAGGGGGTGGGGGTGGGGGGTGTCCCTGTGAGACTGAGACCAGGTGTTAGTAGTTAATTCTTTGGTTTCTGTGAATTGGGCTTATTTGGAAGCACCTCGCAGATCCTTGATCATATCTTCAGAGTTTGGATCTAGGAGCCACCCTGTATTGTGTTTATTGAGTCAGTGGGAGTACCTGTAGGCAGTGGAGAGATGCTGGTCATGAAGCAAAACAGCTACATGAAAACCAGGATCCGGGTTTTCCCATCAGAACATGACACTATGACAAGATGGCCAGTGTTATTCATTTTACCTGTCAGTCGTTTTATTATGGCATGTTTTGTTCTCTTTTCCTTTATTCAGATGCTCATGTTGAGCCCCATAAGAAACAGCTTCATGTCACGTTGTCGTACCACTTTCAAGCCAGCAGCCTTCCGGTTTTGGAGAAGTTAGCCAAAAATGTGGATGTGTCTTCAGGCTGTGACTGGCTGGCTGTGCTCTTCTCCAGGGATATTCGGTTTGCTAATCACGAGGTAGACTCCCTATCATTTAAATGAGCACCTTCTTTTAACAAGCATATGCCCCGTTTTCACTTGTAACTCTGGCACTTGAAATTACTACAGTCTTAATGGCTGCTAATCATCTGCCCTCTGTAGACACTGCAAGTCATGTACCCGTACGTGCCTCAGAATGATGATGAGCTCGACCTGATGCAAGGAGACTTCATTTTCATGTCTCCAATGGAGCAGAGCACCGCTAGCGAAGGCTGGGTATACGGCACTTCGCTGGGTACAGGGCTGTCCGGCCTCCTCCCTGAGAACTACGTCAGTCGTGCCGATGAGTCTGATACGTGGGTTGTCCATGGGTAAGGAAGAGAAGCAGGGTAATGAACACAATTACACATTAGCACCGTGGGTTACTGTTCCCTTTTTAAAGCTGTATTAACAAATAAAGTAAAGTAATTTGTGTTTTTCTGTTCTCTAGCACTCACTCCTTTCTCAACTGTGCCTCTCCACTGAACTCCGGCAGCACTGTTGGCGGGCTCCTTTTTGATGGGACAGCAAAATGACAGTCTACTTGACAGCCTTGTGGATCCTCCCAGCCTCCCTGGCCTCTGTCTTCCTATGCAGGTATCAGCCCACAAGGAAGATGTACAGCCAGAAAACAAATTGAAGTAAACAAACATCACAAACCTCACTGTTGTAGTGCAATAATCTTATGCACCGTAATAAAGAGTTTGTTAATGACAATAATGAATGTGTAGGCTGCTCGCAGAGGCTGCAGATTAGTACTGTGCATGCTGTCTTTAATGACTCACAATTTAAAACAATTTTAATCGTAGGTGTCAAGACCGGCTAGTCAGCCCTCCATGTCCAAGATGAGGCTGTTTGTGTGTCGCCACGGGGAGAGGATGGATGTGGTGTTTGGCAAACACTGGGTCACTCAGTGCTTTGACTCCAAAGGTCACATGTATGATAGGGAGATTACTTTTTTTTTAACGCGTTAGATCGACATTAAACGCGTTTGAGCTCATTTCTTCCTGGTTTTGTAATGTTCTCATTTGTGTTGTGTAGGCAGATACATTCGCGGTAATCTCAACATGCCAACCAGTCTACCAGCTCGAAGTGGAGGGCACCGGGACTTTGATAAAGATTGCCCAATTACTGTCTTTGGCGCCATGCAGGCCCGCCTTGTAGGTTGGTATATTTTATTTTTTATTGTTTACCAGTGCAGTTACCTCAGCTTACTAAGGATTTAGTTTTTTAAGGTATGTTAAAGACAGAAAAGATTTTATTTCCCGCACTACATGACAAATAAAGTGCTTGCCCATGGAATCACACTGTATTTTGTCCTGTTTCAGGGGAAGCCCTGTTAGAAAGCCATACAACAGTAGACTTTGTTTACTGCTCTCCTTCTCTTCGCTGCATCCAGACTGCTCAGCATATTCTTCAAGGTAGGACCTCATCTTCACGGACTTCGGTTGTCAACAGCATGTACTCGACTTTTTTGTACTACGTGACATTTTCAATGTTAGTTTGAGTCGGAAGTCTTTAGTTCAGGTCTAGCTGTAGTTTAGAAAGTGCAACAAAACCTTTGTAGTACCTAGACACATCAATATGGATTAGAAAAGATTAGGCAGGAGTAGGTGAGGCATCTTTTTCCATCTCTTTAAACTTTCACCTTCTGTTCAACTCTCTGGCAGGTCTCCAGCAGGACGGAAAGACAAAAATCCGTGTGGAGCCTGGATTGTTTGAATGGACAAAGTGGGTTTCAGGAACATGTTTACCTACCTGGATCCCTCCTGCTGACCTGGCTACTGCTAACCTGAGTGTGGACACAACATACCGGTACACAGCCACACTAACACTATAGCATCTTGTGCTGTTTTCTGTGTCCTACAATTTACTATAACCCCTAGTGTCATGTTTTTTTTTTTTTACTCCTAGACCTCATATTCCCATAAGTAAATTGACAGTGTCAGAGTCCTACGACACGTACATCAGCAGGAGCTTCCAGGTGACCCGAGAGATCCTGACAGAGTGCAAAAACTTGGGTAAAGTATAACTGTGAACATGTACCCATGATTTTAAATGAATAGTTTAGTAAGCATCAAATGTTGGCAACATTCACTGCCTAAAACAGCCACTTTCTCCTTAAGATGATTCCTTCAGTTCCTTCAAAAAGATGTTTTCTTGTTAAACACGTAATCTATTTTGGCCACTAAATAAAAAATAAGAAAAAATAAGCAATATGATCTGTGGGAAATCCCGCTTTGCTGGCTCCAGACAGAAAGCTGTAACTGACTCCGCATACACTGCTGATATAGGAAGATGTGCATGTAGATAAAACTGTCTTTTTTGTACTTTAATTTTAAGCTTTTTAGCTAGGTTTGTAAAGCACACATATCAAAGAAACTGAGCATCATCAATGGCTTAGTTTGGGACAGAAAGCTTATGGTATCTGTGGAATGTCTCTTTATGCTCTCTACCTCTTTCACACAGGAAACACGGTCCTGTTTGTGGCCCATGCTTCCTCCCTGGAGGCCTGCACTCGCCAGATACAAGGCCTCAACCCCCAAAACTCCAAGGACTTTGTCCAAGTTGTCCGAAAGGTCAGTTTAGTGCTTTAGTGCTCAATGCTCCTTTCATTCCTGTTGTAACCGCTCCCTCTCCCTTTGCTTCGTTTTTCACAACATGCACATCTGTGTCTTCTTTGTGCAGATTCCTTACTTGGGATTTTGTGCTTGTGAAGAAATGGGAGAGACTGGGGTGTGGCAGCTGGTCGACCCACCGATTCTGCCTCTGACACATGGGCCCAACCACAGTTTCAACTGGAGGGAAATGCTATTACAAGACTGAAGGATATGCTCTATGGCGCTACCTTTAACTGCTAATAAAAGTGGCTTCCATCAAAGACATCATGCAAAAAAAACAACAAAAAAAAACAAAAAAAAAACCAAGTGTATAAATGAAGGCAAATGTATTCAAACACACTGCTCAGGAATGAAAATGCACAGTTTATGTGGAGATTACAGAAAAAATGAGCTACAGTTTGGGTGGCACTTCGGTGCATTATACTCAATGTTATACTTCTTAACCCAAAAGGGAGAGGTGCTACGAGGAATGTAGAGGTTTGTTGATGGTTGCCGATGAATCAGGTTTTATGCCATGAGAGGGTGTCTCATCAAACTCTGTCTGTGGGCCCTTCTTTGGCAGAGAGGGGAGGGGGTGATGACTTTGTGTTCTGCTGCCTTCTCACACACTGTGACCAGAATTAGTTGAGAAAGACTTGTGTATCACAAAACTATTTTTCCATGGGTCAGAAATAACTATTAAATTAAATAACTTGTAGCTATGACCCTCTGGTTAAAAAAAAAAAAAAAAAAAAAGCACAAAAGAAATGTTGACAATCAGGCAGGGGACAACTGAACTTCATTGTTTTTGGTGCTGAGGTGGGTAGCTTATTATAGTTTTGATTCCTGTAAATGTCATATCATTTTCTCTTATGTCAACATTTATCTGCCCACATGACTCATTTAGCCTTACTGTAAGCTGTGACCCACAGGATTTATCTGGAGACAACCAAGTCAGTATGACAAAGAAAATTTATATGATAATATACAGAATGTTGTTGTGTTGTTATTTTTTATCAACTAAAACGTTTGCTTGCTTTTCATGACCCCGCCACTCTGTAAGCCTGATAACCACAGTACTTTTCAGCAACGTGATGAATTTCATTTTTTATGGGTTCCATCAGATGAGCTAAGTGCTTACTGCTTATACCAGTTATTTGCTGTACGAGTCTGAAAATCCACAGATACTCTACAAATTAATAAAACAAGGTTGTGGAGCTATGAAGGCCAGCACATATCAGCCCTGTATGTCTTCTGTAAAAACCTTACTCCCTTTTTTGTGCAGCAAGAAAATGACCATAAGTGGACACTGCAGTGCAGTGCTGCCTGTTTTCCGTTACTGTAAACTGTCTGCTGAAAGCATGAAAATATACATACAATATTTTTAGTTGTTGTAAGGTTTTACTCTGTACTAATTGCAATATCAGGCACAGCTACATATGGGCATTTTTCACAGACTTGCCACCACAGAAAAGCCCATTTGTTATTTAAAACAATAATGATTGCCTAGTATCAGCATGTCAAACTGATTTTACACTGTGGGCAACACCCGTGGGCCGGACCAGTTCACTTTAGCTTAATTTCTATATAGTGCCAAATCACAACTGTCACCTAAACTACGCATTAAATCCCAGAGAGGAAAAAAAAAAGGTGCAAATAACTGATGACTGAGTTACTTGCAGTCGAGTTACTCGAGTACTTTACGAAAGTACAGGGTTAATGTACTTTGTTAGTATTTCTATGTTACGCTACTGTTACGGCGCTGCATTTTAGATGCAGTGCACTCAACAGCATATATTTTAAAGCTTTTGTTTCTTATTATTTTGCAGATAAACTGCATTATATTATAATCAAGCCACTCCGCAACATATAAGTAATTAACATCATCAGTAGTCATCATCTACATGATAGTTGTGTACTATTAAGCTACCTAGGAAGGATTTTCATTCAAGTAAAAAGTATAAATAATTTTTTTTCCAACACAAAATTGCATATAGAGTTTTAGCCTAATCACCACTCCCCACCCCCTCCTCCACCCTAATTAAAAAGTCCCTGGTGGCAGAGGACCAGGACCAGGACCTAAACCAAGCGGAGCAGCCACCCTTGTGTAAGTCGTAAAAGAATAAGAACTAGTTCTTAACAGGTACTTAGACCCGTCACACATTTTCTATCACTTTATTTGGAGGCATTACGCTGCTAGATGTGATTTATACCATCTCAGAGCTTAATGTAAACCTTCCTCTGCCTGCTAACCGTAAAGGACTTTCTCCCTTAAGTAACCACTTTTGGCTGGTCTGCACCTCCAAGAGAATATTTTTCTGCTAAATGTGTGAGATATATGAACATTTTATGATTCTGAAATATTAAATTAGGAGAGGCCTTTTATATAGTTAAAAAAAAGTTAGGAAGCTAGCTGAAAGTAATTGTTCTAGCCAGTTAATATGAATTTCCTCTTTTTTTCGCTTACTTATGTGAGGCACTTGGTATAATACATGTTTACGGTGCTGAAACTTTTAAAACATTTTTTTTAAATCCAGAGGACCACTAAGAATATATTAACCCCACTACAGGTTAAAGTAGGTAAGACGCACCTGTGACATGGCTAACTGTTAGCATAATAGCCACTAGCTAGCTTTGTTCCACATGTGATACAAGAATCTGAGGAGGATATCAAGCTATATTTAATTTATAGCCTGCTGTTTATGGTGTAGTCTAGGTGTCAGAGCCAAGATGGTGTATAAGCTTTAATGTGTAGCAAATGTTACATTAAAAGTATGTCGAGCGGTGTACTAAGAAGCAAATCCACTATATTGCCAAGTATTTGCTTGTTTGCCTTCACACGCATATAAAATTTTAAATCCATATTAATATGAATTAATACGGCCCACCCTTTGCAGATTCAACTCTTCTGGAAAGGCTTTCCACAATGTTTAGGAGTGTTTATGGGAATTTTTAACCCTTGTTTCAGAAGTGCATTTGTGAGGTCAGATGCTGATCTTGGAGGAGAAGGCCTGGCTCACAGTCTCCGCTCTGATTCATCCCAAAGGTGTTCTATGAGGTTGAGGTCAGGACTCTGTGCGGGCCAGGCAAGTTCTTCCACACCAAACTCCCTCATCCATGTCTTTATGCTCCTTGATTTGTGCACTGGTGTGCAGTCATGTTGGAACAGGAAGGGGCCATCCCCAAATTGTTCCCACAAAGTTGGGAGCATGAAATTACCCAAAATGTCTTGGTATGCTGAAGCATTAAGAGCTCCTTTCACTGGAACTAAAGAGCCGAGCCCAATTCCTGAAAACCAACCCCACACCATAATCCCCCGTCCACCAAACTTTACACTTGGCACAATGCAGTCAGAGAAGTACCCTTCTCCTGGCAACCACCAAACCCAGACTCATCTATCAGATTGGCACATGGAGAAGCATCATTTGTCCCTACAGACAACACATCTCTGCTCTAAAGTCTAGTGGCGGTGTGCTTTACACCACTGCACCTGATGCTTTGCATTGCACTTGGTGACGTAAAGCTTGGACACAGCTGCTCAGCCATGGAAACCCATTCCATAAAGCTCTCTACACACTGTTCTTGAACTAATCTGAAGGCCACATAAAGTTTTGAAGTTTGTAGTGATTGACTGCAGAAAGTTGGTGACCTCATGGCACTATGCCTCCTGGCATCTGCTGACCCCGCTCTGTCATTTTACATGGCTGACCGCTTTGTGGCGACTGTGTTATAATACCAATAACAGCTGACTGTGGAGTATTTATTAGCGGGGAAATTTTACGATTGGACTTGTTGCACAGTTGGCATCCTATCACGGTGGAATTCACTGTGCTCCTGAGGGAGAAAGACCCATTCTTTCGCAAATACGCCAGTATGCTGTATAAAGTGTATAGCAATTACATTAACAGTATATCTAGTAGTATATTAAGAAGCACATAGAATAATTGATTTTTGTAAACACTTAATTCACCTTACAAATAATGTTTTAGGTACTTGCAGTATGGAGTGGATTTAATTTTAATTCTTGTGCATAATTAATCTGAATGCCCTTCTAAATATGCAGCTTCAGGCTTTTTTCAAAATTAGATTATCATTGAAAGGGTTATCTGAAGATATTCATTTCATTCTAAAGTGTATAAAAAGTAGAAGATTAAAATTTGAATATAAATTACCACTGGGAGTAAATTGAGCGCTTCTGAAATCTTGGTCTTTCTTGCTCCCTTTTTAAATTTTTTTTTAAATCAACCTCACTCTCACACATGCATGCTTGGCATGTAGTACACACAGACTCACGCTAGATGGAGCTGTTAAACCGATATCAGAAAGTCCCGTATAGCCCATTACCCACAAGCTCACCTTCACCATGAGCCAAAAAGTTCTAAATTTTGTCCGGTATGACACGTATATTAAATTATTTCTTGTGTTTGATGCTTTTCAGAGAACTGTGTTTTGAACCTTTAATTGAATGTAAAAGCATGGATTTTTTTTTTGCTTACCAGATTACCGTCATAATTATTTTTGTTGGTAATGAGACACTTGAGACTAGTGTGAATGACTAGCATAACGACAAGCTTTAGTGAAAAACAAACAAACAAAAAAAAACAACCAACAAATAAAAAACCAGCTGAACACATCATGCAGTAGATTTATGCAAAATGCTCACTCGTTATGGTTTGCGTGTCATATGCTCAATCTTTGCAGGGCCCCAAGGGCAGTGGCAGTGCTGACCAGCATCCCTCCTAGTAGTCAGTAGGTGTTCATCACTTGTCCACACAGGTAAATAAGTTTTTTTTTTTTTTGGCTCGGTCTCTGTTCTTCACAAACTACAAAAAGCACATGAATGGGTCATATTTGTAATTTGTTGGCATGTGGCATTGTGTTTGGACAGTGGCCATAGTACAGGTGAGACTCAATTTTTTTTGTTGTGCATCATTATGACTTAAAGATTCAGAAATCTCAGTCTATTAATTGAGTTTAAATTGATCTTTAATTCAGCATAAAGAAATGCTGTAACAAAAATCTCTATACACAACTGTGGTGGAGAGGGGAAGCACGGGCAATGAAAGAAACTGCAGAAACCGAGCAGATGTTGTTGTTCAGAGGTGCGTGATAGGGCACTTGCCTTGGCCCAGGATGCACTCCTCTGCCAAGATATGCAGCTACTTTGCCACACTTAAGACTGAACAGCTAACTAAATGGGGTTAGAGTCAGGCAGACCTTCATTTTCAATGTTGAACAATGAATTGGGTTTTTTTTTTTTAAATACAGGATTTCTTTCCTTCACCCATGCACATATTTTCTATCACCTCAGTCTTGCAGCACCAGTGTGATTTTTAAAAAAATAAATAATCTCTTAAATATGCGAGTTCTTTTTTTTTTTAATTTTTTTTTTTATAAATTTGATTTTTAAGTCTGCCAATTTTAGAGGGGGGAACCTGTAAAAAGGAACATAGGAGGTTTTTTGGCCACTTTGGGCAGTGCAGAAACTGCCATATTAATATAGTAGTTGGGGTCATTGTAATGTCAAGCCGTTACCTGTTTGGCTTTCATTTAGGAATTGTTCCTGTTCACCCGATAAATTAAAGTCAACTCACTCCTGCAGCAAGTATCTGGCTCTTCGGTAGCTAAACGCTCCACTGTGTTCACAAGCTGTTTTCTTGTTTTGTCTGTCTGCTGTTTGAGCAGCAAACTTAACGTTTGAGAGCTTTTTGGCTTTTTTTTTTTAATTTTTTTTTTTTTAGCAGTGATTCAAAACAGTGGAGCTGCCAACTTTAAAACCCAAACAAGAATCTGAAAGCTGCTAAAAACCCATTTAAAACGGAGTTGTATTACTAAAGTTTGTTGCAGTGTTGTGCCACAGTCATGTTGTGGGGTCTTTCTTCAATCTGCTCCTCCATCTAAACAATTTGGCGTTCAGTTTCAGTGTGAGAGGTGCCTCTTGGCAAGTTCTGACAGTGGTATTGGGCTCCTGTCTCCTTGTTGTACTCATTGAGGGTCTTCAGATGCATTGCAGAACAGCTGTGGTAGTTTGCATGTAAGAGGGATCTGAAGTGGCTGACATAAGTCTTTGAGGCTTCCTGTTAGCAATAACATGAACTGAAATATAGGTGTCCTTTAAGTCTGTTAAGAAAAGAGTCAAAAGTCTTGCTCTGTGTAGTGCTCAGGCTAGTTAATGACAAAACTCAGAATTATAAAAACACATTTTGCCTTCAGTGCTACAAATGGATAAATGAAGGATTTGCTGGTTTTCAAAAATTCCCTCATGGCAACAAATATGAAGTCATCTGCTTGCCACTCAAGTGAAGCAGCTCTGGCAAAAAACCCCCCAAAAAACCAGGCAAATCTCAATTTTACACAGCAGCACAAGCTTAGGATTAGGCAACCAGTTTCTGCAGGGCTGGTCTGATCAGTGATAAGGTTGGGCACAGCTGTCACGAGTGAGTGAGGCCATAACACGTTATCACGATGGGCCGAAGTGCCTTCAGAGTGCGAGAACAGAGAAAGGTGAATACACTGTAACAAATAAGATGTCAGCTAGGACTGACATCCTATTTGTTACAGAGTGATAGATGGCATCTAAAGTGTCAGTGCTCCTCAGTGTAGGGTACAGTTATTAATTGACTTTGGATATTTGGATGGACTTTTGTGTAAACACCATCAACCATCGTGGTACCAAATAAATGACTTCTTTGATATGGTTCAGCTGTAAATTAATAAACATCTCTCAGGAATAAATGTGAGCGAGAGAAGCAGTTTCCCCAAGAAAACCACTGATATTTCCAGAAGCCTTTCCCTTCACTGTTTTTATTAAACAGGTTTCACCGTTATCGTGGCATTCTCGTCGGCTTTGCTGGACTCACAGTGCTAGCTGCTACTGGTTATATTCAGTCATATTAAAAATTCATATGATGAGTCAGTTAATATAAGCCTGCCAGTAGCTGTTTGCCAGCTACTGTAGTTTTTAATACTGTATATGAAACATATGACATGCTCAGTTGTCTTTGTTTGCTAAGATAGTTTTCATTCCTTCATCTTTGTGATGAGTCAGCTGGTATTATGTCAAAGGATCGTAAAATCTACGCTGTTTAACACGGAGCTGTTAAAGGAGATTTTTGTGTATTTAAAGCACGGATCATTTTTACAGCTGTGCAACTTGAAGATTCAAAGCATTTCTCTGTGCCGCTGGTATGTGAAAAGATGGTGCCTAGCAATAGGTTTGGTGTTGAGTTTTCTGTGATTAAAAAAAAAAAAAGTTGTGAATATAACTTTAGTTTGACGGTTTCCGTGTCTGTAAATTAAAGGATCCTATTTTTATGTTGTGTCGCTCTGCTTTGTTGTACAGAAGTCGTTCGGTGAATTTTGCCAGGAAAAGATGAGAGTTCTGTATTGTACTTTCAACAGTTAGCAGGAAAAAGCTGAAGAAAAAGAAACTTCTGAGGCCCCTTCTGTAATGTCTTAGAGCTGTTTGGGAGAGAGGGAGGGGAGGTACGGGGAGGAAGAGGAGGAGGTAGGTGGAGTAAGGTTGGAGTTCCACACAAGGGGCGAACTGCTGGCAAAGGAGCTGTTTTATACTGTGCTTCTCTGAGCTGTCTATGCCTTCTCTGTTTGTGTTCACTGGGAGTCTGCATGCACCTGTGTGTTTGAGCACTGGTGTCTGTCATTCCAGCTGGTTGTTTATCAGTGTTGTCATGTTAGCAGCTCGTGCAGCATGCAGTGGCAATTTTGGCTGTGCATCTTACTGACTCAGTACGTATTGCTTGGGAATCTGAGACAATATCTTTATGCCTTCCAAGGCCTCATTGCAGCATTTTCCTTTCCCTAATAGACACCTGGTTGTCTGGAACTTCAGATTGGTATAATGCTGAGGGATGCTTGTGTGTTTTCTATGTGGATTACCACACAAAAGGTTCAGGTTTTACAAATTAATTGTCTGAGCATTCATGTCTTTGTTTTCTGATCTCATTAGGACTGGTTGCAAGTGAAATATCAACATAGCCTGAAGGAATGATAGTCAGAGCTATGATAAAGTTGTGTTGCAGAAAAGAAAGTATCACCTAATCACTATGCTTTCCTCCACCATCTGGTGAAGGACAGTGACAAGCCTAATGAAACTAACTGGGACATATTTTGAGTCTGGAATTGACAGGCAATGCCAGAAAAGAAGGTTAACCATAGCTAAACTGGAATGCATTAACAAGGTCAAGCAAAAATGTCATTTTCTGTTCTGCTTTGCACAGAGATCATACATATTTTGGTTGTGATCAATAGGATTTGGGTGATGGACAGTTGTCACACTGTGTACCTGCAGCATGAGGGATGAACTGATCAATGGGGAATAAATTACTGTTTCATGTTATCATCAATTATTAAACCTCTGTTTGAAATATTTATACCACTTATGCATGCAGCATAATGAGTGAATTTCTATTTTTTTCCTAAGTTTCTTTTTGTTATTAATTCTAATCCTATTTGACTTGAATATATTAATGCATTTTTATTTTTATTTTATATTACATTTAATGGCTTAAAACTGCAGGAATTGTTTCACTTGTTTTGGTCATGTACTGAAATGGAGCCTAGATCAGCATATTACATAATACTATGCTATACAGCAGTGTTTTTTTTTTTTTTTTAATAGCCAAGGGAAAGTGCTGTGAACTTCCAAGGCAGAACTAGCAATTGGTGATGGTTATGTTTTAACCTACTTGGTTCAGTTACGTATTGCTGAAACCCCGTGTTTCACCACGATCCTGCAAGCACAGGAGCTTTTATGTGCGTTTTGAGCGTTTCTCGCTCAGAAACGCTCATTTTGGCCATTTCAAGGATAACTTCACAAACTTCAATCAAACTGCTTCCAAACATGTTTCTAAATGATTCTCCTTCAATCTCATATGATTTCCAAGCAGAACCCCGTGTTTCACCACGATCCTGCAAGCACAGGAGCTTTTATCAGCGTTTTGAGCGTTTCTCGCTCAGAAACGCTCATTTTGGCCATTTCAAGGATAACTTCACAAACTTCAATCAAACTGCTTCCAAACATGTTTCTAAATGATTCTCCTTCAATCTCATATGATTTCCAAGCAGAACCCCGTGTTTCACCACGATCCTGCA
>JAMQGT020015436.1:0-187599 GCA_024447675.2 Pterophyllum scalare | reverse complement strand
CTTCATCGACACTTCATCTCATGTTCAGGTTTGTCCGGTTACAGTCATTTTAAACAGGGTCTGGACTCCTTTATGAGTTATGCTACTTTTGACCATTTCACTGCCACACCTCCTGCTTTTGTTACTCTGTGCAGCAGATTCTCTGTGTTTACTGACT
This sequence comes from Pterophyllum scalare, assembly GCA_024447675.2. Taxonomy (NCBI): domain Eukaryota; kingdom Metazoa; phylum Chordata; class Actinopteri; order Cichliformes; family Cichlidae; genus Pterophyllum; species Pterophyllum scalare. Next base: position 187,442 of record JAMQGT020015436.1, on the reverse strand, counting down.
TCAGTTTATCTATGATCGAACTTTTTTGATCTCATGAGTCATCAATAATCTGAACTATCAGCCAAACTTTCATGTTAAACTTTTTAATCATATTTGTAGCTGTTTTACATTTGTGATTGTTCATCTATATAAACTGTAACTGTAACCACACTTTTTAACTCATAACTTCCTTTTAATTCATAATTTTAGCTACTTAGTTTACGTGGCGATGCTAAGCCTACTGTTTCATTTTATTCATAATTTCAGCTGCTATAACACATTTACAATAATCTTTAAGTTTTTATTGATAATTTCTTTTATCTTTGTTGTTCATGTTGAGGAAACATTTTTATTGCTTTATTCATATTTCATCAAACTATTTCCAACATCATAAATAATAATTTCTCCCATATTGGCTTCTCTTCATTGGCTCCCTGTTAAATCTAGAATAGAATTTAAAATCCTTCTCCTCACATACAAGGTCTTGAATAATCAGGCTCCATCTTATCTCAAAGACCTCATAGTACCATATCACCCCAATAGAGGACTTCGCTCTCAGACTGCTGGCTTACTTGTGGTTCCTAGGATACTTAAAAGTAGAATGGGATCAGGCTGGATCAGGTGACCCTGAACCACCCCTTAGTTATGCTGCTATAGGCCTAGGCTGCTGTGGGGGGTGGGGGTCCCATAATGCACTGTTTCTTCTCATTCACCTTTATTTACTTGTTTATACTTCACTCTGTATTTAATCATTATTATTAATCTCTGCCTCTCTTCCACAGCATGTCTTTTGTCCTGTCTCTCTCCCCTCAGCCCCAACCGGTCGCAGCAGATGACTGCCCCTCCCTGAGCCTAGTTCTGCTGGAGGTTTCTTCCTGTTAAAAGGGAGTTTTTCCTTCCCACCGTCGCCAAGTGCTTGCTCATAGGGGGTCGTTTTGATTGTAGGGTTTTCTCTGTGTTATTGTAGGGTCTTTACCCACAATACAAAGCACCTTGAGGCGACTTTTTGTTGTGATTTGGCGCTATATAAATAAAATTGAATTGAATTGAATTGAATAATTGTAGTTGTAGATTTCATATCAAGCATGTTTAGCTAACAACCTCTTCAACTATACAGTAACAATCATTTTAAATCTGTATTTGACTGCTATGAAGTGTTATTATGTATTTAATTAATAATTAAAATAATTTATTTTAGTCGTTTGTTGCACATTAATTGGACTAATGTGTCTCAGGACCTCGGCCTCAGGCTGTGAATCAGTGATGTAGCAAACGCTGGTGTTGGTGCATGCAGGGTGGTAGAGCCATCATGTGAGGGGAGCTCCATGCTGGATGACAGGTGTGCATCCCAATGTGATCTGCTGTGACTATGGTAGCCATGGCCTTGGACCCACATTAATACCAGCAGCAGCAGTGAGCCAGGTACAGTTCACCAGAGTCCTTATCAGTGGTTACCTCCTCTGGCTTCACTTCTCTAGTTCTATTTCCAGGAAGTCCAGTGTGGGACAGTAAATTCCTAAAAGTTAAGACTGTGATTTACAGTCCTACCACTGGCACATGTTGCACTGCCTTTCTGGAGGACGAGGTGGAAACCTGTAACTTATTAAAGTGATCACTTTAGAGCCATTTTTTCACATATAGCCCCAAACTCCCTCTCTCCAGATGGGCCTCATTCTGCAAGCATCTGGAAGTTCGAGGCTTATTTTCTTCACTGAAAAACCTGAGCCACGTGTCCTACCCTGAAGGTGAACTCTCCAACATGTTCCTTTACTTAGTCTGTTTCTCTGTGCTTTTCCCAGCAGTGTCGCTGCACTGAAACGTTTCAGCCCCCACAGGTGGTGCCATTAATTCACTCTGTTTGGCTGCCTTGGGGCTAATGAAAGATGAAAGTAGGCTCTGCAGAACACGCTCTAGTTAATTGAAAGCCCTGGCACGGTTGTGTGCATTGTGCAACACATTTGTCTCTTGGGGATTTTTGCAGTGACACTCTCATATCAGCCCAGCACAGCAGGAAGATGGGGAGCAAAGAGGAGAGCGGAGCCACAGTCGAGCCGCCACACAGGACATCCTGGGCAAACGACACCGTGGGAGGGCAAACGGCGACGGTGGCAGGAGGCAGAGAGGGTGCAGGAGCCTGTCATCCTGTGATGATGTTCACGAGTTGAGGGGAAACAGTTTTTCCTTTTTCTGGATGCCCAGAGGCAAACAGAGGCAGCAGGAAACGCAGCAGGTTGTCTGTGAGGCCCAGAGGGTTTTTTATCACAGTGAGGATCCTCCGGAGTTTTCAACCACTGCTGCAAACTCGTTTCAACTATTTACCAATTAATGAGCGAGCCAAGTGAGCAGTTCTGTGGTTAACACATCGCAAACTCAGAAGCTACCGCTGAGTGTCCTATCAACACTTTATTGATCATGTCTTTGAAGATAGCATGTTTTTCTCATTATTCTTTAACTGACTACAAATCTCTGGTTCATTATCATCTGTCTGCAACTAATAATTTCAGCCCTTCAGCTCTTAGATTTTCCTGCACAGGGCAAAAGCCCATTTAAGCTAAACTAAACCACACATTCCCACAGGTCCACTCTGTCTCTGCTCTGGCTTCACTCATCATGGCAGAGCGCTGCAGGACTGCAAACTGGGACAAACAATAGGAAGCAGATAGGAAACATCTTGAATGTACATCCAGGTCTGCATCTCAACACTGGTTTCCTCTGGCATGTAAACAAAATCCATTTGGAATGGAAAAAAGTCAGATGCATAAAAGAGAATCCTTGAAAGGTGTTATCAGACCTGCTGCTCTCACATTTTCCAACAGCAAAGCCCACTTGGCGTCTCAGTGCCCTTTTCCCACCAGCGACTGTTTTCCTCACGCAGCATGTGTTGTTGCTTTGAATAATAGATATGCTGACAAATAGTAAGAATCTGTCATTGTGCCTATTTGGGGCCCAGGTTTGTCTTTAAGAAGTGGCCTGGAAAAAACAGAGAAAATAAGTTCCTCATAAAGTGCAAGATGGACGACTCAAAGCTTAACACAGCTGGTGGAGTGGATCTGGGTCTGAGCTCAAGAAAAACATCAGCAGTCCGTGTCTGCGCGGTGCCAAGCATGACATAAAGGCCATTTGTTTTTCACATGCAACCCTCTCGTCTTGTATGGTTACCTCATGATATTTTGTCTTATAGCGGACGAAATAAACACCGTCTGCACAGCTGATCTCAGGAGCTGTAATGAGACACAACAAAAACAACTTCATTTTGATCACAGCGGAGGAGCCAAAGCGAGAAGGCCCCGTGAATTCGGTGCCGTCTTTCTTCTAATTCTACATCTCAAATTACACTTGGTTCCAGCCATCCTGCAGACACAGACACCAGCAAAAGCCCACCAACTCTTAACGAACAATGTCTCCACGCCTGCTCCGCCCACCACCCAGGACACCACCCACCAACCACCAACATAAGCAACTTTAGGAAAGACCCTCACCACAGTTTGAGTAGTCTGTGGTCACTGCATCAACCCATTCTCAGCTCCTCCTTCATTTCCAGCCCCAAACCCCCCGACTTCGACTTTTTATGGCTGGTTATTTGAGCCGGAGCCCAATGAAGCTGTTCACGTTCCACAGCAGAAACCCTGAGCTGGAGGGCCGCGGTCCAATCTGCTCCAAATTATTTGCACGGCTGCAAAGCACATGGAGTTGAATGGCTTATATAAGGCTGTGGTAGGAATATTCAGCCTTCTTTTGAATTCCCTCTGCTCTTTGTCCTTTCCCTTTGGACTATTTTTACATCAAAAACAACCTTTTAGAGCTGCGACAGGCAGATTTTTACATCTTCTTAAGTTTAATAAGGAAGACTTTTTCACTGACACATGAAAGGAAGCAGCTGAGCAGGATGATCATTTGACATAATCATAAAAGGTGGTTTTAATGATTTAAATGTGAACATTTTGAGCACTCAATCTCTGGAGCTGCTTGAGTTAAAAAATGATGTATGAGCAGAAAATGAATATTTCCAACCAAAAGTGTATCCACCATTTTTTGTTTAGCTTGTAAAATGCTGATATTTGATAATTATATGATTTTGCAGTTATTTGATTATAAACAGCGTGTAGCCCTTTACAATATGATGCATGATTATGTGTATACAAATTAAAACACACATGAGGAGTAACCAGGAAAGACCTCCGGTGGTGACTCCAAACCTAGATTCGAACCGTCACCCTGCTAGTCACTGCCAGTGATGATTTAGACCTCAGATGGTTGATTTGTTCCATATCAAGGGTGCAAACATTAATGTTTATGTGATTGGCTCGGATGAATTAATGTCCCACTTTGTTGTGAGGATAATGTGGAACTAGCTGGGAACACCAGCTGAGACATGAAAAACAGAGTTGAGTTAATCAGTAACAAAGGAGCAGTTACTTTATTGGATTTGAAAGTCTGAACGCTGTGAACTTATTGTACTGAATAAACCGTTTTCAACCACCGGAGCTGTTCTGAGTGCTCTGACCACAGAAACGGCTCCTGGTCCTGATCTTCCGCGGTCATCATCCAGGAAGAAAGAAGTACTGAGTATCGGTGGTCAGCAACAAGCAGCGACCCTCTCAGTTCCCTTCAGTGAGTTTAAGCCTAACAGCTCCATGGTTACATTCATAACTTGCAATGTTCTGATGACAATGATGTCACCCTTTGACCTGTGAACTCCTAACCACCACCATCCTCATGAACTGAGATCACACAGTGTTACAAATAGCTCTAGATACCTGAGTACTCAGTGCTGTTTAGCTTCTTGGAAGTGTAGAACTCTCAAAGTCACTGTGAAGACTAACTTTACATCACTCAGGCCGAAGAAGACTTTGGATGTGGAAAATAATCAAAGGCTTATGCATTAACTGATAAATGACAAGAGTGGCTGATTGCTTAGAGGGTGTTCTAGTATACGCAAACACAACACAGGCCAAAACTGCTCTTTGTGCCAGTCTGCACACATCTGATTTTTGCTGCAAAGCATTTTGACTCCTGTAACCAGCAGGAACTGCAGTTTGTAGCAGCTCTGCATTGACTTCACTTCTCGGCCCAGAGGTTTCTGCTTAGGCGCACATCACAGAGCCATCACGATATTATTAGATCACCTCAAGAGTCCACTACACCGCAGTCCAAAGAGTCACACCCACGAAGGTCTGCGGCTAATTTTGTGTGATGTTGAGATATGTCATATAAGTGCAGGTAAAGTCAGGGCATGACGCTAAATCAAAGACAGCGCCAGCATGGCTGCAAGCATCAGTGAGCAGGTGGTAACTCTATAAGGTTGCATCCGTGCTTTGATGGATAATGCAAACAGAGCTTTCAGGCTGTGTTGTCACATTGTAGTGTGCGACCATCGGGGATGACTTTGTCAAGAAAAGTTGTGGCTTTCCAAAGACGATGTGCAGACGCTCGGGCTGCTCCCTGTGTTCTTACAATAAATCTTAGAGTCCAGGCACCAGAGGATCCAGTAACTCTTAACCCGAGCTCTTCTTTCCTCTAGTCCCACTTCATCTCTGTGTCCTCTCTAACCAAAACAAATCCAATAGCCCGTCTGAAATCAAGTCCTCTCCTGGACAAACAGATGTTCAGTCAGCCGCATCTCCTGCTGTCAGACCATTTTTGTTGGTTGACCAGAGAGAAAAAACGGGTCCCTGTTATAGCCCTGATGGCTGAAACAGTCTGGAAGAGGGCAGACACTCTTTCAGCCAATGGGGATCTCATATGAAGACAAAGATGCTCCATTTCAGTCAGTTTCCACATGCAGAAAACAACTTACTGATTAAATATCTATTTAAAAAAATGGCACAGAGCTTTTAGGAATAATTGTAGACGCATAAATGAGAGTTCAGTCTGCAGGCAGAGACTTCCTGAGGAGCTTTGGTTGCCAGAGCAGATGCGAGGTCAGGACTCCAGACCAGGTGGCTGAGATTTACTCTGATAGTTATTCATATCTCGCCCTCCTCACAGATGTTTATGAGTCGAAAGCTGTCAGGGCCCCTTAATCAAAAAGCTTTTCATTCACAAGTCACAGACAATAACTGCTGGATTTATGGTGATTTTACGTCTCTGCTGAGGGAAAGAAATGAGCACTTTGTTTCCAAAACAGTACACATCCATGTGCAGGACTTCAACATTTCATAGCTCTAATCTATAAACATGTCAGTTTATCAACAAGCACCTTTCTCCATCAGTTTGCTTTTAATTTAGTGGCTCAGCTAATGACTCACACACACACACACACACACACACACACACACACACTCACCACACACACACACACACACACGGGGTGCAGTTATCTATCAAATCGGTCAGAATGAGGAAATGATCAGTGTAACCATACTCCTTTTAATCAGCTGACTCTTTCATACCGGAGTCATTAATGTGTTACTGTCTTCACACTCAGTCCACTGCACCCTCTCACATCTGCAGAGAAAACATCCTCTCATTAACTTCACTAACAGGACATGAAATCTGACGCACTCACAGCCCTGCTCCCGCAGCCACCTCTCCGCCACGTTTCATTGGCCGGAATCGCGGCACCTCTGTGACCCAGAGGTGTTCCAGGACGGGGATTAGATGTGAACGACTTAATGAAGATCAAACAGAAGAGAGGAAGAAAAGAAGGTGGGCCGAGGACAGAGCAGAAGTGCCTCTGCGATGAATCGATGGCGGAAACGTGCCAGAGGAGCAGAGCCTCTCTGAGTCACGCTCTCTCTTGATAGCAGTTGGACAAGTTTTCAAAGCAGAGGCGGAGACGCCAGGAAAAAAGTGTGGCAAGTGCATAAAGCAGAGGTTCATCTGAACACGTGCTTTAATTAAAACTCTGATGATGTGTGACAGCTGTTTGTATGCAGAGAGATGCGACTGCTTCCCACCCCGGGGTGCCCCGCTGGTTTGTAGCACCAGTCTTAAAATTCTGTGGCATCAAATTGGGCCCAGAGGTGTGTTACTGGCTGTCCGCTGATTTTAGGTATTTTAACTGGAGCAGTATTTGTATCGAGCAATTCCTGGACACCCACAGAAAACCCACCAGGCTCGGGGTTCGAGGCTTCCTGGGGTTTGAACCCAGAACCGTCTCACAAAGCAGCCACCGTGCTCAGACCGGCACCGCTAATCGGTGCTTTGTGAGACAGACACGGAACGGAACGTGTCCGGATCTGTTCAATGATTTTCACTGATCTGAAATCAGCAGTAAAACGTTTCTCTTTACACATCGGGCTGAACACAGGTCGTCACATCTAGAACAAATGTCACAAATATCTACCTACAGAGGGGCAGAAGTCTGAAACTTAAGGAGTAGATTTAACAGTAGAGACAGAAACCGACTTCTACTCTGATCTTATTTCTAAGAGTGTTGGTGCGCGCTGAACCTCTTTTCATTTTGAGGTGTTTCATCGTTACATTGATCTGTTTATCTGGATATGATGTTTCCATATGTAAAAACCTCTCCTCCAGCCTTCACTTCACTGATGGAGTTACTGTTGCTGATTATGATTCAACAGACAAAGTTACAGGACAGGCTCAGCGATCATATTAAAATGAGCTGTGCTGTAATGTAGCGGTATGAAATGATTCTCCGTAACTGGAGCTTCAACGCTTTAAAACTGAGTTATGTGATGGAAGCAGAAGCAGAGGAAGTATTCAGAGAAATCTAAAAACGCTACAAATCAGGATGCCGTGGAGATATAATGAGTAAAAATCTGTGGGTATTGTCTCAAAACGGACTTAAAGTATCGAGAGTAAAGCACGTCCACGCGTATGACGGTATTATTACACTGCATACCGTTATATGAATACACGGTGATTGTCTGCACGGCTCCGGTGACAGCAGCTTCATTAACAGATCATTAACGCATTCAGATATCTTGGCTTTTTAAAAAACATCACTGAAAGCTTTTTACTCACCTTCCAGCCCCGAACACGCAGACTCTCTGCAGCCGACAGAGCGCAACTACACGGCGACTTCCGAAGAAAAACGGCGTTTGTTTGAAAGAGCCCGCATACACTTAGAAGGATCTTCAAGCCGGATAAACATTTAGAAGAAAAAATAATGAGCCCAGTTTGTTCCAAACGGGGAGGGGGAGAGTGGGGCCAAAGAAACTGGAAAAAGTGTGACAGCGAGGGGACGGAGAGCGGAGGAGAAAGGAGAAGGAGGGACAGGGCAAGGAGGAGGTTTGGGAGAGAGGGGGGGGGGGTCTGCAGGGAGGCTGGGAGTTGTTTTTGTCTTCAGTGGGCCTCCACGAGTTCATGTGTAAATGTGTGTGCTTTGGAAAATTTCAGGAATAAGTGCTCCAGGGGGATCATACCTGGAAAAAGAAGCAGTTCAGTGTGAGTGTGCAGGTGGAAAAATACAGCTCAGATAGATAGATAGATAGATAGATAGATAGATAGATAGATAGATAGATAGATAGATAGATAGATAGATAGATAGATAGATAGATAGATAGATAGATAGATAGATAGATAGATAGATAGATAGATAGATGAACAACACAGATTGCATCTTGAAGAGTTTAATCGGGTCTCAGCTAATTTTTGGGGAGAATTAAAGGCGCTGTCTGGGAACCAGCTGGCTAGTCTGCTGCTGTAACCTCCTGGAGCAACTTTGTAGGGATTCCTGTGTATCCAGGAAATCTGGGCCAAGATTTTGTCACTGTTCAGAAATGAACAATGGAAATAATCATCAATAACCAGGAGTTATCTAGTGCCATTCCACAAGACCATCCTTCTTTTTCCTCTCCACACATAGACTGTATATAGATGATGAACGTGCGCACAGTGACATCGCCCGCTGGTTCTAGACTCCCCATACTGAGGCTCCATTTTGGCTGCTGCCATGTTAGTTTCATGGAGCCCCAGAAGTCACCATGTTTGGACGAGAGCATGAAGTGTTATCAGCTATTGCTAACACGTGGCTGAGCCTCCACATGGATGTGATTGGACAAGAGAGCTCGGACTAGACAGAGAAACCAAACACGTGCCCACAGAGCCTAAACATTGAGAGCCTGTTTAAAACCAGCTCCTCCTGCTTCTCCACTAAAAAAGAAAAAAGCAGGCTTTGACTGTGATGCACAGTTGGCCTTCTAATCTCAAAGCCAATAACTTGTTTATTTGCACAAGAAGAAATCATTTCCATTTTTTCTATCTGTTTATTGGTGTTTTATTCCTCACTGGATGTAACAATTAGCCATGGCTGCATGATGTTCAGATAAGAATTTATGAAGCCAAAAATACTGCAGAGAAGAACCCTGTCATCTACCTGTTGTAGCTGTTTACCATCACCAGGGGGCAGTGTCTGTGGCCACTCTTACCTGTGCTGTAGTTAGTGAAGTGAAACAGAGTGATGGAGCTTTTTTGCACGTCTCCCATTCATGGTGAACTCCACTGTCTCCAAATACTCCAGATACGCGGTACTTCAAAACAGGCTTCAGGTGTCTTAAACCTGAACCCTTTCTAATGGCCAGCAGGGGTCGACTGGTACGGTTATAAAAAGAAAATCAACCAACCTTCAGTTCCTTCAATGAGCAGTAAACACTTCTGACACTATGCTCCCCTTCAGAGTATAAATAAGTGGCTAAAGCAGGGTATGCTTCAGGGTGCTCCACCTTCTGAGGACGAACTGTAGCGTGCTCAGTTTCTCAGTAGGATTCACTCCGCACTGTCAGCTCGCATTTCAAAAGTCCACAATAGTGACATCACTCGAGCGCCACTATAGGACCTCCATCTTGGATATACAGTTTATGCTCTTGCCATGAAAGCAAACTGCCTCACTGATGTCAAACTATTCCTTCAATAGAAATCAGAGATCTCATTGGTCGAAGAGACTTCAGTGGACCAGATCTTGAGCTTTGATTTGATCCTTTCCAGGAAGAGCCTGTCTGCAGGGTTTGTTCCCAGCCAGTAAAAGCTCGTGGACTGACTCGATGTTTGTAGGCCAGTGAAGTTTTTTTTATACCATACTGGGAAACCATATCTTTATGGGCCTGTTTTTGTGCACAGAGGCACTGAAAGTTGAACAGCTTCCCTAAATTTGTGCCACAGATCACAGATGTCAGTGTATCCTGTAGGAAGGAGATTTTTCTGACCTGGATCATAAAACCAAAGGCCTTCTCTCCACACCGTTTTCATCTTTTCTTTCTTCATGCGTGTCTTCACCAGTCTCTCACAGACTATACTGACAGCCGTGTGATAGCCCCATCCTCTCCAAACAGCTGATAACCGGTCTGTTCAGGACATGGTCCCCCCACCCCCCACCGCCCCACCCCTGCTGCGTGCTGACACAGATAAGCAGCTCATGGATGGAGACCTGGTGGAGCAAACATCCTCACAGCGAGGAAACCAGAGCAGGAGCTAAATAAAATGGTTTCCTGCAGTGGACACTGACGGGGGGCTGACATCATCACTCCTGATGAGGTCAGAAAAGGTAACTGAGGAGCACAAACATCTGCTAATGCGAAGCAACCCTGGGCGTAACTGTCTGTCACACCCAGCAAACATCATTCCCAGAATTCTAACCAATTTGGTTTCTTCATCCTGGAAACATGTTGCCAGCATCTGAAGCTGAAGGAACTCTGTCAGGTTTATGGTTAAGTTCCAGCTGCTGATTGAAATATCATATCTAGATAATCAGTGTTAGTCAGTTCTTGTGCCCATGAGAGAGAGGCTAAAAAATCAGCGCTGTTTGTTGTTTAGAGTCCTTTTATTATCAGTGATGTGCAGCGCCTGGTTTTTGATATTTTGACTAGAAATATGGAGAAACATGGAGACCTTGAATCTTCTATAAAATATGTAGTCATCATGAATGAGTGCAGCCATTAGGTCAGTTTTTCCTCTGTGCGCAGGTCTAAACGAGCAGAAACTTCCAAATTAAAACCAGTTTTTAAAACATGGCTCATTTTTATGTCAATAAAAGAACAGATTTCCAGCACTCGCTTCATTGTTTAATTTTCTGGTATGAAATGCTGCCATCTACTGACACTGTGGTGATTCATGACCACACAGGATCCGTCATTTAACAAAGAAATCAAACCTGTATAATGTTGTTTTAAGGGACACACACACACACACACACACACATCTATCTATCTATCTATCTATCTATCTATCTATCTATCTATCTATCTATCTATCTATCTATCTATCTATCTAACTTTAAATACTATGTATCAGGTGATTTTTAGGGGAAAAGTATTGTGTAGAATTATCATTATCTATTTGAGTATTTCCCTGGAACGAGCTGGTGAAGGATGAAGTGGAGCAAGAGGATTTTTACACACCTCAAAGCTGAAACTACGTAACATGTTTTAACTTCCATCCATCCATTTTCTGCCACTCATCCTTTTCAGGGTCATGGGGGGGCTGAGTGTGAGTGGTTGTGTGTCTGTCAGCACTGCATCATAAACTTACCGCTTTAAAATGGAAATACCAGGTAAATTCTTTCTGCATAAGTTTAAAATCCCAGATCATCACTGAATCTATTTTATTTATTTATGAAATTATCACGTTTGCACCTCCAGATGCTTTAATTGATGTCATGTTTCCAGTATGACATGCTGACATTGTGGTGTTTTGTGGTTGTATTTTTTTTAATCCTCAACAGAGACAGACAAGCTATTTATTGATAACAAGAACATCTGAACGTTACAATAACTGTATAAATATGTTTGAAGTACAGAAATTAGAGGACAAAGTGGCCACAAATACATAATAACATATAATAAATCATAATAACACTGAGAATTAAAACAGAAAAGACAAACTGGGGGAAACACTTTACAGATGTTACCTATGCAGAGAAATAAAGCTGAAATATAATAACACTGCAGCAGGAGAGATGAAATCATTTTATATGTATTAAATATTTTTGGGTCTTTGTTGCTTTTAAGCTTAATGACAGAATTGTAACATAACAGTTTGTTTTTTGTACGCTACCTTTGATTTATGTATATGAAAAAAGTTAGGCTAAAAAAACGAGTTTGTCCATTTATTTATTTTCAGAATAAATCAAAGCTTTCTGTTGCTTTGTTTTCTAAAACTTTTTCATATGAATTTAGAATATCTTATTTTATTTTATTTATAGAAATTTTTTTTAAATCAGACACGGAAAATAATAAATGGGAAATGGTTTTAGGTTGTTAATGCAGTTATTAAAAACGTGTTTGATCTCAGACAGAAACATGCGCTTAGGGTTAGGCAGGGATACGAAGGAGTTTTGTACATATTACCTGTTAATAAAGTTATGAATAACCACTGCCTGCCGTGACGTGTTTCCGGTGTCATGTCAGCCTTCTGCTGGCACCGCATGGCTACCCGCTGACGCAGCTGCGCGTGTCCGGTCTTCGGGGTTTCCGTGAGTGGACTAAAGCGTCCTGAGGTCTGTGGACTCTTCGTTTCTGCGGAGTTTGGTTTACGGAAGTTTGGCCGAAGAGCGGCTGTGAAACGGGGAACTTTAGCTGTTAGCATCGGCGCCTCCTGTCAGGGTTTAAAGAGCGACTCGCACACAAAGAAGGAAGCAGGTCGGTGAGCAAGGCAGGGAGATGCGTCCACGGTTAACCGTCGTCAGACCCGCGTGTGTGCTTTAGAAGTCTGGGACATCATTCATAATTCAGGCCGGCTCCTCTGCGCAGCTGATTCTGTAAACTGACCGACATCAGAGGCTTTCTACAGGATTATTTTGGCCACAACGACTCGTTCAAGTTCTGTTATATTAAACATGTGAAGGGTCCTAAAGGAATAACAGCCGAGCCACGCTGTCAGCTGTGTTTCTGTAGCACATTTGAAACTGGAGTTTAGTTAAGCCGCCGTGTTAACACTGCAAAAAAGGCACCAAGTCAACATGATTCAAATGAGCAGCTGAACAGACACAATGATGGGAGCAAATAGAACAGCTGAGCAGTACGAACGCGTTTATTGTGGAGCTGAGGGGCAACAGAGAGCCGGCCTGAATATCTACGGAAGGCTGACGGCGTGAACCCTCTGAGACCCACAACACACAGGCCACACTGTGACACACAGTGAGCAGCAGGCACATTTCAAACCGCTCAGAGGCAGCTATGACGGTTTTTTTTAGATGACTGACTTTGTTATTCAGACATCAGAAACACACACTTACTGAAACTGATGATCATGCACAGATGCTGTGTGTTTGTGACTGACTCTTATTTTCAGCCTCATTTTAAATTCCCTCCTCCACCTCCTGTCATCCTAACACCGGGCGAGGAGAAGGTGGTGGTTTGCTGAGAGTGAGAGGTGTGCACCCTCACACTCTGGATGCTGAGAGCATCCAAGCATACGGTCTGCAGACAGGAGCTCTCTGCTCATTCCTGCCTTTATTAAATCACTGCACAGAACGAGCCTCAGGCCAGCAGGAAATCTGCAACTTCTCATGTAACTTGAATATAGAAGTAAATCTTACTTTGTGCTAAGCACACACTCATTCTTTGAGTGCTGCATACAAACATATTAAGTGCAGGTGTAACATGTTTTTGTTCATCAAGTGTCCAGAAATAGCAGGAAGATGGAAGTTACCAAGCTGGTAACATCCTGACATTTATGGAGCTAAAACAGTTAACTGATTATAATAAAGGTTATTGTTTGAATTGATTGGTCACGATGGCTGTTTGAGTCCCGCGTGCTGAAAATAGGACGTCAGGTTTCGGTGGTTTTCTCTTACTTGCTTCTGTCCTTTTGTGCAGATGGCAGGAGTTGTTCCAGAGAAAAGTCGTGGCTTGAAGTTTGCGGAGCAGCAACTCCTTCGTCACGGCTGGGAGCACGGTAACACATTTCCATCTTTGTCATGCAGACGTTAAAGCAGCAGCTGAAGGGTTCGATCTCAGTCCTCTCTGTCCTCAGGTAAAGGCCTGGGTCGAGCTGAAAACGGGATATCGGAGGCCATCAAGGTCAAAGTGAAATGTGACAAAGGAGGAGTAAGTGGTGTTTGGCTCTCCTGCAGCACGTGCATGTGTTGGTGTCAAAGCAGGCCTTCGCCTCAAACTGTCATTTGTAATTTCTTCTGCCAGGTTGGCCATAAAGAAGGGGAGCAGTTCAGCTTCCACTGGTGGGATCATGTCTTCAATAAGGCCTCCTCCAGTCTGCAGGTGGAGTCGGATCAAGTAGGTCTTAAACTGAGCTCGGCATTTTTCACTCTCCTCCTCAGCATCCCGTCCTGCCCCCCTGCTGCTCTCAGTGGGAGTTGAGGCGTTTTAGTTTTCACTGGTCTTCAGTTTTATTTCTTTTTCACAGATTTCATGTTTGTGCCTTCGGCTGTTTCTCCTGTTTGTAGAGCAGCAGCTGACTGACACGTGCAGAAGGTCCTTTTATCTTTGTTCTTCAATGTTGAACAGCTTCAGGTGCATTACTGCCACCTCCTGGCTGCACTGCCTCACACATACTTCCAGGTGCCCTTTAAAAACAAGGGAAGTGTGTATTTGAAAACAAATAACAGCTGCATAAAGTATTAATTAATAAAGACATCAAAATCATGGCCATCCTCTTCTCACCGTTTATGGTCTGTCAGACATTCAGAAGCCACCCCATCATCACCTTCACAGCGTCAGACAGCAGGTTTCTGTGACTTTCTAATAACCTGCACACAGTTATCGGGCAGCTGGAGAGAAACCACAGCCTTATTCTGCAGTTCTCTCGTGTTTAAATGCAGCATGCTTTTAAAAGTGAAGAAATGCTCACCTGTTATATCACCTGTTGGGTCCGGCTCATTTGATTCATGATCCATATTCAGCTGAATGCAGCTCTATTTTAGCTTCTTTGATGGGTCCCTGTGAGAATGTTAGCAGCACCGCCTCTGACGGCATATTAAGGTCCGTTACATTAACGTTATCCTCAGTCACTTGACGGCTCCGAGTGGAAGCAGCCGGTTCGGCCTGTTATGAAACCTCAGTGTTTTCTGCTCTCTGGGACAGAATGGTATTAAGCTGAAGAAGACTGCAGAAGAAGAGGACGGGGCGATCTCCAATAAAAAGCCAAGGAAAGCGACGCTGGCCAAAGATAAGCTGTATGGATGCTTTGTCAAGGTAACTGTTGGTGTGTCTCTCAGCTACTGGTTAGCTCTTGTTGTACTTGATGCAGCGCTGTAGTAAAGTCCAGGGTTTGAGTGCAGTGATTGACCCTGAGATTCAATCATTCAGAATTTTATTGGTGGTGATGTCATCGCCTACAGCAGCTGTAGTTACAGTAGCTGCTCAGTCATTTATATGTTTCAGTAAATGTTGCACTGCTGTCGTTAATGCTTAATTTATTGCGACTGTGTTGCACCTTTAATGTGTTTCTTTAGTTACTATAATAATTACTCCTGGAGACAATTTTTCTAGTGGTGCTGGTTAGAATGACAGTTTTGTCTACTAGAAAAAAACTGTAACCAAAATGTGTTTAAATGGCACCGTGCATAACACACACACACACACACACACAGATTAGTTTGCCATGTTTGGCTGACACCAGCAGCAGCCATTTTTTCTTGCAGGTTAACACAGGTGCAGACTCTGGTCACATGTTCTTTAGTCAGGTGATTAAGCCGGTTTATTCCTGTGTCCCTGAGTTTGAGCTTCCTAACAGCAGAGGGGGCCACTGAGGCGAAACCTTCTGACACAGATGCTTTTTTGTGTTTTTAAACGTGGTTTATTTTGGTCTGCACCAACAAACGCCTGCCTCCCCTTCCAGTCAGCCACACTGCTGTCCGGTCAGGAGCGGCCCGAGCCGAAGGCCTCCGGCTCCGATGACAGCAGCAGCAGCTCGGACGAGGACGACGACCGGAGGATGGATCTCTCCAGCACCACCAAGTAAGACAAAGCTTGAGGTCCTGGATTCACAGCATCAGCTTTAAAATGCAAATTTGAGTTGGAATTGTCTTCAGGCCTTTTACCTGCCACATGTAGCCCACACCTGCCCAGTTACATTTGAGCCCCTGACGAGTGGAAGCTTTTCTCTGACTCTCTGCAGACTCTCTGACTCTGACCTCATGAAGGCCTGTGGAGGACGCACAGCTCACAAGTAAGCTGATGAGATTTATAAAATGCAACATGAAAAAACATCAAAGAACTACGAAGTACTTTATGAGTAAGAGCGTGACCCATTTTTCTGTGCTGCTGTGATTTTAGGGGAGCCAGGCACGGCTTGACCATGAGCGCCAAGTTAGCCAGGCTGGAGCAGCAGGAAGCTGAGTTCATGGCCAAGTATGGCAAGAGGAGCCAACCAGCAAATGCTTCACCAGTTGGCGCCGCACCAACTCCTCCAACCTGCTATTCGCAGAAGCAGGAGGAGATGATGGAGAACAGAAAGAAGAAAATTAATGAGCGAAGTGATGAAGTGTCTGAATCTCCTGAAACAGCTGTTCAGCCTAAGAAGAAGAAGAAGAAGAAGATGGGTGACGATGCTGAGGATTTGATGCCCTCAGAAAACTGTGAGGCAGACGGTTCACGCAAACACAAGAAGAAGCATAAAAAGAAGAACAAAGAGACACTTTCCGCTGAGCTGCACACCGACAAAGGGAAGAGGAAGCAATCCAAACGTCATAGCGAACCTGTCGGGGAGGATGCCAGCGACGGTAAGGAATCCAGCCAATCAAATCACGCAGGACTGCGGGAGGCGGAGCTCACAGAGTCAGCGGTCAGGAAAAGGAAAAAGTGTAAAAAGGACAAAATACCTGCAGACGAGGAGGCTGTTCCAACAAAGAGGAAGAAAAAGAAGATGAGTGAGTGATGCACCGTTTATCTCACTGATGAACTTATTACTGATTTAGTCTGTGGAGAGGACGCGCGCTCCCAGCGAGCTCATCCGTGTGAAGCAGCCAAAGGTAAACAGGAAAAAGTGGGAGCGGGATTTCTGACACGGCCGGAATAAATCGGTGAAGTTGGGATTCGTCAGCTTTTTCTTGGGGTTTTGTGAGAGTGCTTCCTGTTTACCTTTGAGTGCTCTACATCATCATCAGAGCAACAGGAAGTTGATCAGGGATGCTGATGGTGACTCTTTAAGATTGGATTTATTAGATGAAATGCGCCTCGGTCGGTCCGTCAGCCGACCCGGCTTTCCCAAACGGAGTAAGAACCACGTCGGGCGATGAGAGCTGGAGTCGGTTTTTAAAGCTGATATTATTTTTACTGGGATGAAATGTATCGAGTGTCTTTGTGTTTTTACAGTAGTGATGGAAGTGCTGAATGAAATGATCACACTCACTCTGATTTCCTTTTAAAATCACCTTTATGTAAAAGTTTAACACATCAAAAATGAACAAATACACAACAGAATAGTTATAAAATAATCTTTGGCGTGTGACACTTCCAACTGAAGGAATGATGTGTGTGATGCTGATACATAAAATCTGGGCTTGTTAACATGGTGTCTGTCTTTATGATATGCTGGTGGGGTCAAAGGGGAAAGTGGAGAGATTGGGGAGAGGGTTGTGACATCATTGATTCACTTGGTCTGTAACTGCTTATGTAACAGATTTCCACAGAGGAAGCAGCCGCAGGTTTATGAAAGCTGGGATCTATTTTTCTCTCCCAGTGACCCCGAGGGTTCTCCCAGGTACAAGGTTACACTCGTCCTTAACTCTTTGAACTTCCTGACCTTTAACCCTCTGCCGCTGTACATCAGAGACAGATGGAGACGACGTTGTCTGAAACAGTTTGTCAGCAGCTTGCAACAAATGTCACATGAATTATGTAATAACTACATGCAGTATTGCTCAGGGTAAAAGTACGGTTTTACATTATTTCTGCGTTCATAAACAGCTGCAGTCAGAGAGAAACGACCTCACCGCTGTAACTTCCTGTAACTAAGGGGCCCTTATCAGGGCTGCACGCTCACAGATGAATTTGTTCAGAAATCCGTTTTCTACTTGAACCCAGCTTTCTGTGGCCGCCTTCCCGGGGATGACCAGCACATACGTGTTTGAAGCGCCTCCACCTGATGTCTTATCCACCCAGTACCTATCAAAGCAGAGCGTGAACATCAGGACACGCATAAATCTCCCAGCCACCTTTCTTCAGCCAACGAGGTGCTAACGACTTAGTGCATTAAACTGAAACTCTGGCACAATTATAAACAAAAACAACCCCATCTGACAAAAAAAAAATTCTTTAAAGAAATGGTTCAAAATTTCAGGTGCCATTATAAAATATGAAAATGAAGGTCGGGGTGCATTTAAACGTTTTTCTGGCACTGATCCATTACCCAGAAACCTGACTGACCTGAACCTTTGAACTCTGACAGTAAATATGTGCTAATGTGTCTCAGCGAGCTCTCAGGTGAATGCAGTTTATTTGGAGCTCTGCAGGCGGGGAAGTGACATTTTACTTAAATAAATCTTTCACAGATATTAAAGCCTTAATAACCTCATCAAACTTCAGCGTGACGCTCCCCGGGTATGACCCAATCTGCCAAAGCCAAGTCAGACTTTTAAGAAAGTTTCTGTCAATATTACATCCAAAGTTTATGATGTTCTCTTTAATGTTCCCGATGGCTTTACATTACAAGGACCCTGAAATGTTAGAGAGAATGAAGACGGCTGTCTTACCTTAAAGTGTCGTTGTGTCCATCAACCCAGACCCATTCATCTCCTTTCTTTGCCAACCCAATGAAGTATCCGTGGCTAATATCGTAGTAATATTTTGTGTGATTACTGATGAATTCCTGAAAGTCGTACTGTAAGTTATTCACTGGCTTTTCTGTGTGGCTGTAATCGTGCTGTTAGAGCTCACCTGTTCTTGCAGGTTGTCAATAATAACCAGATCTGCAGCTGCCTTTTGGCAGCGCTGTCGGCTGTCCAGCCATGTTAGCCAAGGACTGTTATCTTCATAAAACAAGTAGCAGTGGTTCTTATATGGAATCCAGTCCTTCAGGCACGGCTGACAGGCTGCATTCAGAAAATAAGCAGATTGGAAATTAGATTTAAGCCATCTTCTAAAATTCATGTCTCGATATTAGAAACACGATTATATGATGTTTTTATGTCACAATAGACAAACTTTGTGGTTTCAGTGTTTCCACAGGAGGATTTATCAAAGGAAACATCGAGTAGAAAGAAACAGTGAGAGTAGGTGTGCAGTGAGGAGCTCCACCTTAACGGCAGCAGGTGGAAACAGGAAGCAGTTACACGTTCCTAAGCTTCCCCTAAATATCCGTTCTTTGGGGAAGTTATATATAAATAAATATGTGGACAGTTCCTCCGTTTTAGAGAAAGGCTAAATAAAAGTGAGGCTCTCTGCATTTTGGAAAGTGTGCATTAATATGCTGCATGTTTTGTCCTAGAAAGTCTTTGATGTAATGTCTCTGTACGAGCACTCTGAGCTGGTTTAAACGACCTCCTGACAGAGTTCACGGCAGGTAAGGAGAAGAGAAGTGTTTATAGAGCATATTTGAGGCTCTTTATATAAAGGGCCTATTTAGTTGCTGATTGCAGTGCTGGCTGCTGCTGTTTCCTGGGTTTTGTGGCCAGTCCACCTTCACTTGTGCTGCAGTTTGCTTTGGATTTGTGTAAATGAGCGCAAAGTGGTCCTTTCTGGGTTATTTAAAGTAAAGTGGAGTCCATTGTTCCCATTAACGTGCCCTGCCTCAGCTAACACCCTCAGGTTTTTATCAGGACCTGTCCCCCCCCCCCTTATCCCCATTTGCTAATCCTGGGAAACGTCACTCTTCAAATCTTCTTAGAAAAAGAATTAAATGATCTGCGTTGCTAGCATACCCTCTGACCCTGGTCACAGTGCAAACTTGTAGAAGAGCTTGTGGCACAGTTTCTTCTTCATCCACAGAGTATAGAACATCCTGAAGGTGTCAGACCTGAAGGAGCGTTTTTACATGATGAACAGCTTTCGTGTCACACCAACACCTCCCGTGGGCTGCAGAGGATGGATTTCATGCAGGGTTTACCATACTGCTGATCATCTTCAGCTCCCTCTATTAAATTCTGACATAACAAGCTTAACCTCTGAGGTCAGCACAGCAGAGTACTCACTTCTATTGGGGCAGTAATTGTTTACTGGAAAGCTGTCAAAATTCAGGATGACTTCCAGCGTCCAGTTGAGATCATCTCTCTGTCGTCTCAGCTCCTCAGTTTTATTCTCTAAGATTTCCTTCTCTGTGGTCAGGCGCTGCTCTTTTGCTGTGAGGTCGCTCAGGTTTCCTGCCTGTTTGTTCATTTGCAAACTGACTGTGAAGGAGAGAAGACATCAGTCAGCTGATCATTGAGTGTTCACATCAATGAAGGCGGATGGATGGGTTTGATGACTTTCCGTTTAGCACAACTTTGGAATTTCTTTTGCAAATTAACGTGACTGACATTTAAAACCTTAACAGCCTGTTTGCTGTTGTTGAGGAACTTATAATTCAATTCAGTTTTATTTAGAAAGCGCCAAATCACAACAAACAGTCGCCTCAAGGCGCTTCATATTGTAGGTAAAGACCCTACAATAATTACAGAGGAAACCCAACAATCAAAACAACCCCCTATGAGCAAGCACTTGGTGACAATGGGTAAGGAAAAACTCCCTTTCAACAGGGAAGAAACCTCCAGCAGGACCAGGCAAAAAAAGAGAGGAAAGTTTTAAGCCTAATCTTAAAAATAGAGAGGGTGTCTGTCTCCTGAATCCAAGCTGGGAGCTGGTTCCACAGAAGAGGGGCCTGAAAGCTGAAGGCTCTGCCTCCCATTCTACTCTGAAGTATCCTAGGAACCACAAGTAAGCCAGCAGTCTGAGAGCGAAGTGCTCTATTGGGGTGATATGGTACTATGAGGTCTTTGAGATAAGATGGGGCCTGATTATTCAAGACCTTGTATGTGAGGAGAAGGATTTTAAATTCTACTCTAGATTTAACAGGGAGCCAATGAAGAGAAGCCAATATGGGAGAAATCTGCTCGCTTTCTAGTCCCTGTCAGTACTCTAGTTTATACTTATATTAACTTCCTAACATCACTGTCTTTGACCACAGCAACAGGCTTCACAACAAACCTTCCCAGCATAAAGACACTGATTCAATCAGCAGTGCGAGTTCACTAAAATGTGTCAGGTTTCATTTCTTGAAGCATAAAATAGACATTTGTTCATCAAATGTCCAGAACAGGAAAATCTATCATGTTCTGCCAGGTTATCATGTACAGCCAATAAAATCCCTCTTTAGTCAAATCTTTACTGCCATACACGGTGGAATTATGACATCTGTCACAAACCAAAACCATCAACCCTCTGAGGGCTGGTTTAAAAAGACCAAATATAAGGCAGTATAATTGTAATTATATAATTAACTAACACTAAACTCAAAACTTAAACCAGGTGCACCAACATTTTATTTAATTGAAATAAAAATAAAAGCCAGACTTTTGGAAGAACATAAGAATTGACTGAAATGATAAAGTGTAACTAAAATAAAATGACAGTGATAGTTTGTACTGTAATATTTGCCCCTGGTCAGTAGCCTCCATAGTATAATAATTAAGACTGAAAAAAATCAACCTGAAATGAGCAAACACACTAATAACTGAAAAACACAAAACTAACAAATAAAAATGTACAAAACTGACATCAGTCGAGCCTTCTGTGAAGTACAGTAATACAGTAGTACCGTAATACAGCAGTACAGTAATACAGTAGTACAGATCTGTGAGCCTCTAAATGGATGGAA
Source organism: Pterophyllum scalare (assembly GCA_024447675.2). Classification (NCBI taxonomy): domain Eukaryota; kingdom Metazoa; phylum Chordata; class Actinopteri; order Cichliformes; family Cichlidae; genus Pterophyllum; species Pterophyllum scalare. The sequence continues at coordinate 165,812 of JAMQGT020015436.1, read as the reverse complement.
ATGGATCTAAATGTGCCACAAAAAGCAATCAAAACCCAAACAAAGTAAGAAATCTGAATGAAACAGTAACACAGGTTAGAGAGGACACTGATCAATGTGCATTTAATGTGTTTAATGAGACTTACTGTAGATGATGGTGATGATGGCCGCCACCAGGAGGACACAAAGTATCCCCAAACACACGAGCAGAAGAGGAAAGTGAGAGCGCACAGCTGCTTTGCCATCTGTTTCTAACGAGGAATTAGACATTATTATGATGGAAATAGTCCGCATCAGAATCAGAAACACTTTATTGATCCTCAGGGAAATACGGCTGCTCTCAAAGACACAAAGAGTCTGTAAAGAGTAGAGAATAAATAAAGACCCAAGAGAGGAAAGGATCCCCTTTCTATTCTGGCATCATATATACAGTATGCAGACTATGTACAAACATATGAAACCGAAGTGCAGTATAAGCAGATTGTATTGCACACTGTGTCACTGCACATGATATTATGAGATACTGAAATGAATCATGCAGTTATTTCGCCTTGTCCAGGTGACCGTACACTCGATTCAGCAGGTTGATGATGAGATCCTCAACTCAGGTGGGGCTGGGAGGCAAACTGGAGGAGGTGTGTGACAGGCCTAACCGTGGCACTGAGGTGCTCCAGGATGAGTGCCTCCATGGTCTTCATGACATGGGCTGTGAGTGCCACGGGCCTGCAGTCTTTGGGGTCGCTGGGACGTGGTGTCTTGGGACTGGAACCAGGCAGGACATCTTCCACAACGCAGGGACCTTCTGCAGGGTCAGGCTCATGCAGAAGAGAGTACTCCATAGAGCTGCAGGGCTTTGAGCACCTTCAGGCAGATGTCATCAGGACCTGCTGCCTTGTTTGAGAGAAGGGCACTGTATAGGTGGCAGAGAGGGGAGCGTTGCTGTGTTAGGCTTTCGGGGCTCCTCTGGGTTCAAATTAGACGTTCTCAGAAACAGAAAGAAAAAGCATGAATATGTTGCCCTGTAGGTGGAGCCTATATTATAGATATGGGGCCTGATTTAGACTTCTGTGTCGGGTCTTCCTAAATGTAACCAGAAATCCCCTTCGAACCCTACGCAGTAGCTTACACAGTAACTCACAACATAAACCTACAACATAAAATGATGTGTACCTCTCAAGAAATGCAACTACACGTCGGGTCGACGCAGCCCCTGAGGCCTGTGATTAAAGCGCAGGCCTCACAGCAGGAGGGTCCTCAGTTTGGAGGAAGCTGGAATACCTGGAAAGGTACTCCAGCTTCCTCCCACAATCCAACAAAATGCAGTTAATGTTGATTCTTAATTGCCCACAGGTGTGAATGGTTGTCTGGTTGTCACATTGCACAGCTGACAGGCACAGTTGTGCAATCAGCTCTGACTGGATGACAGTGATGATGGCAGTGAACAACAAATTTGGTGTGCTGAGCAACAAGAGCAACGAGAAAAATGATGAGTTCGAGGTAAACCTTGATGACTCTTTAACCTCAGAAGAAGCGATAATGCAGATCATCACAAGCGCCGTCCAGACAGCCGTAAATCAACTCGAGGACCCCGCTGTGCAAAACCACGGGAATGTCTCCGAAGCTATGAGGACCAGCTCCAAAATGGTGGGAAACGTAGACGTGAACCTAATAGTTGCCCAGGTCGTATCTGCTGGGAAGCCGTTGCTAATATTTGTAGTCATGGCAGAGATAAGTGCCTCTACTAAACAACTTATGGACATGCTGCAGCAAAATGACAACAGCCGGTTATCGATCCAAAAACTTGAAGAGCAAACAATAGACTGAAATAAAAATGCAAATAAACAGATTTGAGGTAGACCGCTTCAAGCAATATAATCAAAAGGATTCAGTGCGTATCTATGGCATTGAGGAAGTGGCAGATGAAAATGTAAATGAAACTGTTTGCAAACTGGTTTGTGAGATTGGTGCTGAGATAACAATAGCGGATATCAGCATAAGCTATTGTTTAGGCCGTAGCCGGGGCACAGACTCCACACGAGCTGCAGCTGGCAGCAGACCTCGACCTATTATTGCCAAATTTGTAAGGAGGGACACTAAATCCAGTTTGATGAGGAACAAAAATAGGATTCGGGACTTACAGAATCGGAATATGGTCTTCATTGATGATGATCAGACAAGCCTGAGAAACAAGATGTTTAGGGAATCATGGAAAGATGAGAAATTTTGCGGCAAGGTGTGGATGGTAGACGGGATCATTTATGTGCAAATGAATGAGAATGGCAAGGAAGTGCGGCCCAACATGGAGACGCCAGATGACTCATTTAAAGTAGGATGGACAGAGGATAAAGTTCATGACCCTGGACTGTACATGGATAAGTAGGACAGGCTCGACCCCTTTCAGCCCCGCGCTGTGATAAGCTCTATTGAACAGGATCACAATTACACTCTACAAGACGATTGTGAAGCACTGAATTTCTCCACTATCAACGTTTGTGGATTACAGTCGAAAATAAGATCAAGGTTACTAGTCATGTGAATAATTTTGATTTTATTTGCCTAAGTGAAACCAGAACAGATGTTGTTGAGGAGCTGTGCCCAGGATTCAAATAAAACCCTCATGAGTAAGAAAAACCAAGCTCACAAACATGGTGGTGGCGACTGGGTATTCCTTTCAGCCACACCTCAGTAGTTGAAGGCACTGCCTCTGAAAATGTACTCTGGGTTAAAACTGACCCAGGCTTATGGGGGTGCTGTTTATGTTCCACATGAAGAGTCTGTTTACCATAATGTTGACTCATTTGATATTATAGCTGATGACTTAATTATGATTAATAATATCTATGAGGATTGTTTAGTTTTATTGTTAGGTGATGCCTGTACTAGTTCCTTATGTGATTTTGTTGATATGGATGAAAATCCCACCTTTGCTGTTGACCTACATATGGAAGACTTTCTGTTTGATGGTAGTGAGATGGATTTATGAGGCATATCAACTACAAGATATAATCAAGATAAGAAGAACAATAAAAACAGATACAAACTGATTGAACTGTGTAAAGCCTTCAATCTAAAGATAGTGAATAATAGGATAGGATCCGATCAGGGAGAGGGTGAATTTACTTGCTATAAACCCAATGGTAAAAGTACTGTTGATTATGCTATTGTGAATCCTAAATTCATGTCCAAAATTTATTATTTTCAAGTTGATATGTACGACATAAATCTCTCTGATGTCCACATTCATTTAAGTATCAAAATCAAGTACGCATGGATGTTTCTTATTTATCGTTGGAAAGTAATCATACTCAAAACGCTCAATTAAAAAATAACTGGGATTCAAACTTAGCCAATGAATTTAGGACCACACTTGAAAGTTCATCTGAAGTGATTATTAAACTAAAGGACAGAATCTCAAGCTTAGATCTTAATTCTGTCACACAGAACGATATAAACCTTTTAACTCAGGAACTGCGTTCTGTTTTTATTGGTACTGCAAAACAATCGGGCATTAGTGAAGAAGTTAGGTTTAGGAATTGTAATAGGCATAAGTGTAAATCAAACAAGGATTGGTTTGATGATAAATCAATTAGGGATAAATATGTGCACTGGATCATATCTTCCTCCTAAACTCTATTATTGAACTATATCTATTTAACAGGAAATGGTTGTTCTACACTTTCATTGATTATAAAAAAGCCTTTGATTTAATGGACAGATCCTCATTATGGAAGAAATTGATATGGCATGGGATTAATGGAAAAATGTTTAATGTTACATATAATCTGTGCAGCAATGCAAAATCTTATATTAAGGTTGGGTCGAAATTGTCAGATTTCTTTAAATGAAATGTAATGTGGGGGTAAGGCAAGGTGAAAATCTCTCACCATTACTTTTTGCCATATATTTAAATGACTGAGAATTATCTGAGTCAGTCTCACAAAGATTTAAATGGCCTTGCATCCAAGTTACAGCTGGCTCTTAACTGTGTTTACAAGAATGCAAGGATTGAAAGCTCACGCTTAATATATCTAAAACCAAATTTATTGCATTCTCCAGCGGCAAAATTTGGAATCTTCCCATTTTCAAATTTGGCCCTGAAAAGACTGAAGCTTGTAGTGATTGTATATATTTAGGTACTACATTCAACTATAATGGTAACTTTACTAAAGCATTGATTGATTGACAAACAAATTAATCAAGCCAGACGTGCACCGTTAGTCTGAAGATCAAGGTTAAATCTCGGTATTGATATTCAGCATGAACTCTTTAACAGAATGATCGTACCCATCTTGTTGTATGGGTCTGAAGTTTGGGGTTTTAATAAATTAGATCAAGTTATTGTGTTTCAAAAGAAATTTTTTAAAAATGTACTTGTGATCATAAAAGAACAGCGAATTGTATGGCGTTTGGGGAATTGGGTCAACTTAGCATTGACGCACTAGTATACAAAAGAGTGATTGGGTTTCTTGGGTTATCTTACTAATAGTAAGGAAAAAATGCCATGTTTAGATTACTTAAAGATATGTACGATAAAGATGTCTTTGAATCAAGATGGATTTCAAAAGTTAAAGAGATTATAGATAATTGTGGGCTTTCTTACATAGTGAGTGTGTGTGTATATATATATATATATATATATATATATGTGTGTGTGTGTGTGTGTATATATGTATATATATATATATATATATATATATATATATTGGTTTTATTGATACTAATTGGCTTATGAATACCATTAGTCTGAGAATTGATATTTATATGCAAAAATGGTATGGTGAAATCCAGAATAATAGGTTATGTTCCAATTATTGTCTTTTTAAACTCGAAAATTCCTTGGAAAAATATCTTGTCTCTGACTTGAGTTATCATGATTGGATACTTTTTGGTAAATTTTGTTGTGGAAACCATCAGCTCCTTATTACAGAAGGTCGTTTTTTAAATGATGTAGATCAGGCCGAATGTAATCTCTGTAATATGGGGCTATCGGTGATGAATATCATTATGCTGGTTTGCCCATCATGAAAAGTATCTGAGACATAAATTTTTTCTTCATCCAAATATATGTAAGTTTTCTGAACTGTTCCAAACCAAGAATGAAATAATATTGTCTAATCTGAAAAATTTTATTAAAATCATTTTATATTATTGTAAATAATTTCCTGTAAATTCTGTGTCGAAATGCTGGAATGTTTTTTTCATACATTCAGATTTGGGATTTATTGCTCAAAGATTTTACAGGTTGTTTGTTTTTGTTTATTTTAATTATTTTTATTTATCTTTTCTGTACACAAACTATGATGTTAAGGATGCTTATCTAGCAGTGGTAAATTTAATTTTTTTAAATTGTACTCAAATAACCCGAAAGGGGTTGTTTTAGAATGAATAAAATTGATTGATTCATTGATTGTCTCTGTGTTAGCCCTGAAACCTGAAATGGATCAGTGGAAGAAAATGGATGGATGGACAGATGGATGGCTGGATGGATGAGTGGGTGGATGGATGGATGAGTGGGTGGATGGATGGATGAGTGGGTGGATGGATGTTTCAATGGAAAAATAGGATTTTATAACTTACTGGGTGCAGCAGACGCAGCAGTGGACGCAGCAGTGGACGTAGCAGCGGACGTAGCAGTGGACGTAGCAGTGGACGTAGCAGCGGGTGCTTTGGGGGTTGGTGAGTCCTTGTTTCCTTCTATGAGACCGTAACAGAATGAAGAGATTCATGGCCACGATTCTCATAAAAACACAAATAAATGACAGTTTGTGCGTTTTTTTTTTAATATGATTTATTTATAATTTTACACAATAATCAGCTTCAAAACAGACAAAAAAATTTCAGTTGTATCATAAAACATAAACATGAATAATAGACATGAACCAGGAAATGACACAAAAAAACAAAACACAAAAATATGGTACAGTATATCAAAATAGGTGAGAAAAAAAACAGAGAGGGAAAAAAATTTATTTAACATTTTATATATTTCATAATTACAAGAAAATAAAACAAAACAAAAACAAACTAAAAAAGGAGTACACGAGAAAGAAAGCAACTAAAGGTCTTAACATATATTTTGCTATTGTGATTGATATGAATTATGTACAGGTATGCGCAGCTACATCTGGGATGATTCAGAAATGGTGACCAGATTTTTGAGAATGTGGTTTTGGAGCCTTTGAGAGAATACCTAATTTTTTCCAGTTTCATAAAAAAGAGGGCATCTTTTATCCAGTGAAAATGTTTGGGTGGGAGAGGGTTTTTCCAACGCATCAGAATAACACGTCTAGCTAACAATGTGAGGAAGGCCACAAGGTCATCAAGATGAGGTGGCAGTAATACATTTTTGGCGAGAACTCAAAATAAAGCAGTAAGTGGAGAGGGCTGTATTATGGTCGAGGTAATTTCAGAAAGGGAATTAAAGACAGATTCCCAAAATGGGGATAGAGAGGGACAGGTCCAGAACATACGAGCAAGAGTTGCTGGCCCCAAACCACACTTCACACAGTTTGAATCTACATTCGGAAAGATTCGAGCTAACTTACTTTTGGACCAGTGCACTCTGTGGACTACTTTACATTGTATAGTTCTATGTCGTGCACAAATTGATGAAGAGTGAATGCGTTTTAAAATGGTTTGCCACACTTCGTCTTCTATCTCTATGTTCAGATCGTCAGACCAGGTAGTACGAAGATGGTTAAACACAGGGATCGAGTTGGATATGATAGTATTGTATATTTTTGATACTGTACCCTTTGGAGTTGGATTAATTTCTAACAGTCTGTCAACCATAGTAGAAGTGGGGATTATCGGGAAACCAGGGAGACGGTGGCGGAGAAAGTCTCTAAGAAATCTAAAAAAATGGGCACCTGGCAGGTTAAATTTCAGAGACAGTTGAGCGAATGAGGCAAAAGTTCCATCTAAGTAAAAGTCTTTCACAGAAAGAAGCCCATGACTTTTCCACACTGCAAAGGTCTTATCAATGAGTGAAGGGGGAAATAAGGGGTTAGAATCAAGTGGTGATAAGAGAGGTATTCTCTGGCTCCCAACATGTTTTATAATTTGAGTCCATATTCTAAGGCAATTCTTGACAATTATGTTGTTGGTATGAGATAAGGAGATATTTCTGGAGGAAGACATAAGAGAGAATGCAAAGAGGCAAAGCCGCATGAGGTCTCCTCCACTGGTAGCCATTTGGGAATCTCAGGGTTAGCACTACACCAAAATAACATTGTACGGATATTAGCAGACCAGTAATAAAATAAGAAATTTGGTGCGGTAAGCCCACCCATTTCTTTACTTTTCTGTAGAATACTCTTTCGTATCCTAGGAGGTTTTTTGTTCCATATGAATTGAAAAACTAAAGCATCCAGTGACCGGAAGAACTGTTTTGGAATAAATACTGGTATGCACTGAAAAAGGTACAAGAATTTTGGTAACACATTCATCTTGATACAACTAATCTTGCCTGTTAGAGACAGTGGCAAAATAGACCAACGCTGTAAGTCTTGTGTCAACTGGTCAAGTAAAGGAGTGAAATTGGCTTTAAAAAGGTGTGAGTAGTCACATGTATTCCTAGATATTTGAAACCTTGCAGTGAGGTCTTGAATGGTAACCTAGTGAAAGGGTAGGCTGCAGCTGCACTGTTAATGGGAAATAGTTCACTATTATTGTAGTTCAGTTTATATCCAGATATTTGTCTAAACTGCGCAAGTAGGTCTAATACCAGAGGCCAAGACGTCGCCGGGTCTGAAAGAAAAAGCAACAGATCGTCAGCATATAAGGACACTTTGTGGTCTAGACCATTTCTTGTGATGCCTTGCATGGGACTGGATCTGAGGGCTGCGGCCAGAGGTTCAATAGCAATAGCAAACAACAAAGGGGAGAGTGGACATCCCTGACAGGTACCACGGCCTAGGTGAAAATATTCTGAATGGTCATCATTTGTACGAACGCGGGCTAACGGAGAAGCATAAGTTTGTGCGTTTTTGTGGCAATATTGCACATCTTTAACCTTTGACTACCCTCCTGCAGTTTGTGTGTGGTTCTCTTTGTTGTTCATGGTCTCTATGTTCTCCTTTCATCTAACTTCTCTTTCTCCTCACCCCTTAATCAGTCATATCAGAATAGAATGCCTTTATTGTCATTATACAGGATGTACAGTGAGATTGGAGAGTGATGCTTATTGGAGGTCTTCCTATAAAAAGGATTTCTATCTCTCTAATATTGTGAGTCTTTACCTTACAATATAAATCACCTCTGGGACGACGGTGTAGTGACCCTCTGTAGATGATGCTGAACTGAATGTGAGCTCAGTTAGTGGGTATGAAGTGCAGTGAGTCACAAAGTCACATTTTTAGATATTTTTGATGTTTTTTTCGGCTTTGCTTACTGAAAATATTTATTCCTGTCTTCGTTTTACTGCCAGTCTGGTTTTCAAAGTAGAGATTTGTGTTTTTCTGTTGTGTTCCCTCTAATCACTCTCAGCATGAAGCCACAGGGCCCTCTAAGCCCATTGTGTAGTGCAGTCTTTAAGACTTTACCGGGGACCTACTGTGCTGCTGCACCTGCAGTATCTTTGGAGCAATAAAAAACCGAGTGCAGTCTGAACCTTTGGCTCAGCGGGATCACCTGTTCACACACTGACTTCATTGTCTGAAACTTTGAGTGTAAACAGAAGTTAACAGGTCCCTATTTCAATTGAAGATGTTTGTTCTCGTAGCAGTGATGGTGTGATAGTAATATCCCACAGGCCCAGGCTGCACTCACAGAGGTCACAGACTTCACTGAGAAGTTTGGAGTTTCTGTCTTCATCATGGCAACAAATATCACGTGAATGGAAACAAACAAACAAACAAAACACAGTGAGTATGAGTGTATTAAAAAATGAAGGTTGTGCTTTTGTAGTCCCTGTTTTGTTGTGATTTTGGCTGCAGTGTGATTTTTCTGATTGAGACACAGAGGTGAACTCTGAGGATGAGCCTTCATCAGGAAAGTGTGACTTTAAACAGGAGTTACAGCAAACACGAGAATTATTTATGACTGTTAGTTTTGTAACAGATGTTAACATCAGTTACAAAACTATCAGTGAACCATCTGCATGAGTCAGAAAGAAGCAGGAGTTACTCACCATGTTTGAAAACCACAGTGGAATAATGGACTTCTTCCTCCATCCTTAAAGACCACAAGCTGTCTTCAGTGCAGTGAATGAGAACTGTTCTCAACAGGAAGTGATTCGGCTCTTTTAAAGTGCACACACACACACACACACACACACACACACACACACACACACGTCACCCCCGCCAATACAGAACAAACTGAAGGTTCCTCTTCCCATTAATACACAATAGGTGTAGATATTAGACAACCTCAAACAATGAAGAGGAAAAGAAGAACTTTATTGATCCCAGAGGGAACTGGTGTCTGACATAGAATAGAATAAAATCAGTGTCTTTTTGTCATTATACAGGATGTGCAGTGAGATTAGAAAGCCACTCCTTTTATCAGTGCCAACCTAGAAAAACGCAGTTCTGAATTATGCAATACAGGAATGACAGATGTTGCACCACACACGAGTAGAGGATATTGCCCAGTATACAGGTACTGTACAGTATTGAGCAGTTAGACTGGGATCAGTGCATGTGTGAGTTCAGAGTGGTTATGACTTTGGCAAAGAACCTGTTGTTCTGGCCTTGATGCACCTGTAGCACCTGTCAGAGGGCAGCAGCTCAGACACATTGTCTTTACTATAAAGGGAAATATCACCTAAAAACATGCAGTGACTGTAAATATTCACGTGTACACATTCATGCCTGTTTCTGTGCTTACATGAATCTGAATATTTTGCCATTTAATACAGTACCACTCATAATTCTATATTAATATCACACTTGACACAGAAAGATGCCCCTGTCCTAATTTCAAAGAGAGAGAAAACAACAAATAGTTTCTGTCACTGAATCTGCTCCTAATCTGCTCGGATTAGCGCCCTTGTCTCACAGATCCAGCGGTTCTTCATGGTACAGCTCGCTTTGCTCCAGCTGACCAGAGGGGGCGCCATTGCTACACTTAAAGCACACGATGTTTCGTAGCCAACCCCGTGCGTTTTCCAGTACCTGAAGGAAACACACACACACACACTGTAATCACCTTTAAACACACAATGGCAGAGAGTGAAATAATAAAAAGCAAAAGTCACTTTTTTCTAAATAACCTTTAACCTCAATAAAATCTTTGCAAACACAACCATGATCTGAATGTTGTGCCAAACATGTTTGATTTTCCAAGATGAGCTTGTGTGTGTGTGTGTGTGTGTGTGTGTGTGTGTGTGTGTGTGTGTGTGTGTGTGTGGCTTACATCACAGTGGTGTTACTCCCATCCACCCACGTCCACGTGTCCTTCGGGCTCCTCTTGCTGAAGCCGATCCAGTATCCGTGTTTATCATCATTATATTTCTCGGTGTGGTTATTGATAAATTCCTGTGTTTGTACATGTTTTATATAAATAAATAATAATTTAAATTAATCTTTGAGCCTCCCTGAGATAAACAGGAGGATATAGTATATAAAAAATATATAATAGGCTTCAAACATGACTAGTGTGTAAGATATTTAAATAATAAAGGATCAGAGACACAAAAAACGGCTTTTATGTTGTATATTTCATTTTAAATGGATGAAACTGTCCTTCCCCTTCATCGGTTACAGGAGTATCCAGACCCGTATTCAGTACTTTGGCTGCAGTTACAGCTGCAGACTGGCTAAGACCCTCCAGGCTCAGTGCACCTCGATCCTCCTCAGCTCTGTCAGGTTGTCTGGGAAGTGTGAGTGGCTCAGATGTTCTCTGAGCCACTCACAGATAGTCAGAGACCTGAAAAGTCCTGACCCCCCCCCCGGCATTGTTTTAGGGCTATCATTTGGTCACGATCCTGCTGACAGGTGGATCTTATCCCCGTTCCTCAGCCTGTGATCAGCTTCCATGTTGCTGCTGCAGCTTTGCAGACCAACAGCATGAGTCTACCACTACCGTGCTTCACAGCAGCTAAAGAGGAGCAGCTGCTGCTTAACAGGCTTCCGGGTCTGTGCAGCCACGCAGCCCTTTTTGGGCTTTAAAATAACTTTTCACCTTTGCAGCTGAAATGAACTCGAGTCTTTTCCTAATGCTCTTGGTCCTTTAAACTCACAGGCACGAGTCTTTTCCCCTGAACACCTTCTGTCTAAAGGGCTGAGCGGTGAGGAGCAGGGTCTCACTCTCGTTAGAAGCAGTGATGGGATCTTCACAGCCCAACGAGCGCCTCGGTTAGTAAATGTGGAAGTGGAGGCCTGCTGCGTCTTCCATTTTAAAGAGAACAGTGAACAAGTGGGACACTCAAATACTTTGAAATACTCTGAGTGCTTTTTAAATGATATACATTATATTTTTAAGTGCTGATCGATGAAGAAATACATTTTGTTCAAATCCAGTCAAATGTGGCCAAAGGTCATTTTTAGCTCCATATTTGTTCCTGTTTTACACACTTTTAATTATAGTAGTACTAACTATAGTAACTTCCTGTGCTCGAGTCTAAAGTGCTCGCACTGTGACACATTGGTTTCCTCTGTATGAACATTTGAACATTAAATAAAAACATACAGGATAAAGGTGCCTCACCTGTTCTTCCAGACTTCCAATCACTACCAGATCTGCCTGATCACGTTTGCACTGATCACGACTGTCTCTCCATTCCTTCCAGGACGCCACGTATCGACCTTGGGAAAACAGGTAACAGCTGGACTGAAACAGCACCCAGCCGTCCAGGCAAGGCCTGCACTCTGCTCACGAAAGGAGCGGGACAACAAAACCGTGATCAGATACAGTGGTATGCAAAAGTTTGGGCACCCCTGATCATTTTCATGAGTTTCCTTTATAAATCATTGGTTGTTGGGATCAGCATTTCCAGTTAAATCTATCATACAGCAGACGAACACAGTGATGTTTGAGAAGTGAAATGAAGTTTAGAGGATTTACAGAAAGTGTGCAATAATTATTTAAACAAAATTAGGCAGGGGCATAAGTTTGGGGCACCCTTGTGGTTTTGGCACTAATTATTGGAACACAACATTTGTTTTGTAAGCTCATTGACCCTTGACCTACATACACAGGTGAATCCAACTATGAGAAAGGGTTAAGGTGGCCTGTTGCAAGTGTTTCTCCTCTTTGCATCTTCTCTGCAGAGTGGCAACATGGGAGCCTCACAACAACTCTCAGATGAGCTGAAGACAAAGATTGTTGAACATCATGGTTTAGGGGAAGGATCCAACAAGCTCTCTCAGAGATTTCAGCTGTCAGTTTCCACTGTGAGGAACAGAGTGAGGAACTGGAAGACCACAGGCACAGTTCTAGTTAAGGCCCGAAGTGGCAGGCCAAGAAAACTCTGATAGGCAGAGGTGAAGGATGCTGAGAACAGTCATAGTCACAGAGCAGCTCCAAAGACCTCCAACATCATCTTGCTGCAGATGGTGTCTCTGTGCATCGTTCAACTATTCAGAGCACTTTGCACAAGGAGAGGCTGTATGGGAGAGTAATGCAGAAGAAGCCTTTTCTGCACACACACCACAAACAGTCGCTGAGGTATGCTAAAGCACATTTGGACAAGCAGCTTCATTCTGGAATAAGGTGCTGTGGACTGATGAAACTAAAACTGAGTTATTTGGACATAACAAGGGGCGGTATGCATGGAGGAAAAAGAACACAGCATTCCAGGACAAACACTTGGTACCCACAGTAAAGTTTGGTGGTGGTCCCAGCATGCTGTGGGGCTGTGGGGCCAGTGCAGGTACTGGGAATCTTATTAAAGTGGAGGGTCGCATGGATTCCAGTCAGTATCAGCAGGTTCTTGAGGACAATGTTCTATATGTTATATTTAACTGAAACTGCTGATCTGAACCAATGATTTATAAAGGAAAATAATGAAAATTATCAGGGGTGCCCAAACTTTTGCATACGACTGCCTAACTGTACAGTTTATTAGAAAGAAAGTGATGCTAGTTTCTGTGGAATTTAAATGTTAAACATAAAAGTGTTTTTGTGCTTAGTATGGGAATAAAAAGTATCTGCATAAAACACCTTTCTGTGGGCAGAGTTTGTTCACTGGGAAGTTCTCATATTCCAGGATGACTCCGATGGTCCAGCGGAGTCGGTCTCTCTCTCTGGTCAGCTCCTCTGTCCTCCTCTCTGAGGCCGCTCTCTCGGTCATGAGCTGCAGGTTCTGCATCGTGACATTGACCGTTTCTCGTTTCTGCTCGCTCACGGCTGCGTTTGCTGCAGTCAGAGATCAACCTGTGAGTGCTGAGACCGTCAGATTACACACGGATACGCAGACCGGCGGACTTACAGCGGAAGACGAGGGCGACGATGACTGACACCGAGATGAGACAAACACTGACCAAAGCTGCAACAGCCAAAGAAAGCCAAGCGCGAGGTGGAGCTTTCTCTGCAATAACAGAACCAAAAATTAGTTTATTTCAATAATTGATGACAAATGTATATGTTTGTTTGGAAAAACCACAAATAACCTGTTACGACAGGATGTGCTTCCGATCTCTTGTCCTCAGTCTTCACCTCCTCATAGATTATTTCTGTGTTTTCTGGCTTCTCTGCAAAAAGAAGATGAAACTCAGCTGTGATGTGCTCTGTGTGGCGCTCATGCACACTGATGATTTAAACTTACTCTTTGCATCAATATTAGAATTTACACGCTGAGTAGCACAACATTAGCAAAATGAACCAGTTGCTATGGAACCAAAGGGAAATCTGTGACTCACCGTATGCTGAATTTCCTTTAGCCTGAAATATGACAGTCACATAATTCTCTCGTTCCTCCATGATTTATGTAACTTATTTATTATTGTAAGTATTTACTTTGTTGATCTCAAACCGCCACAAACCTGCTGCTGCTTAGTGAAAGAGAAGCGTGGTGGCAGAGAGGCTCTTACAACATCTGCACTTCCTCTTTTTTTGGCAGAATGTCATCAAAAGGCAAATTGTTTCTTTTTTAAAATATATGTCACAAGATGGTTTCACAAGACCTGCAGAAATATGCCACGGTTTGTCTGAGGTGATCAGATAATGTGCGCTCAGCGCTTCAGTTAATGTGTGTCAGAGTTTTACCACTGAAACATGTCAAACTTATGTAACTCTATAACAGCATATCCTATTAAATATTTTTCCCATTGCAACTTTATAAGTTTAATATTCTCAGATCTTTTCATGTGTATAAACAATAATAAACTGAATGCACATAAGAATAAACAGATGTAAAGTTGGACATTGACCTGATTGTTCGCAGATCAAACATCTCTGACCCCCCCCCCCAAACACACACAGAAGAATGAGCAGCAGCCTCAACAAAGCTACAAAGTTACAGGTACCGTTACTGCTGAAGGAGGAAGCAAACCTCTGACAGGAAGAGCATCAGCAGCTCCATGATGATGCTTGAAGACTGAGACCTGACCTGAGGAGAAGCTCTAAGGGAGACTGTCATATTAGGATAACATGACCTATGACCTATGAGGCTGCTGTCATACAGAAAGGGTTGATGCTGATAAGCTCTTGGCTCCTCTGCACAAATGAAAGAACATTTTATTGCACTCCGTATTTTCAGTGAAGTCATCTCTGAAAAATTAATGCAAATACGCAGATTCATCTAAATCTGAGATGCAGCAAAAGATCAAATTCAGCCCCTTTAAGCGGTTTTAGATCAAAATAAAATGACTTGATAAACTTGATCTGCGCTGTCTGTGTGTATCCACTAGAGGGAGCTATAGAGTAACACGGGTCACCGCCGTGCTGAAATCGTCTCATTAGCAGGTGAAAAGATCTCCATCTGTGGAAGGATTATTTTAACTTCCGCATCTTCAGATTGAAGTCATTAAAATCAATATTTTCCAGTAATCATTAACCAAAGTAAACCTATGACATGTTCCGGTGAATTTACCAGGAAATGACTGCAATTACCTGCATGCAGAACAATAAGTGAGTCACGTGTGACGGAGCCAGCTGACCAATCAGCGCGCAGGATCTCTCCCAGGAAGCACCTGCCGGGTCTCCACCTGCAGATCAGCAGGGACGACGGGCCGCAGAGCGTCAGAGAGACGCGGAGAGAGCTGAGCAAGAGGAAAGCGTTTAAAAGTTCCGATCTGAGAGCAGCGATGGTTTGCGGCGGGTTCGTTTGCACCAAGAACGCACTCAGCGCGCTCAACATCCTGTACGTGGTGAGTAATCACATGTTGGTGTTTACTGGGAGGGCAAATGTCTCCTGCAGGGCCGCTTGAGTCAGAAATCTCTCAGATCCGTTAATTTACAGCTAAAAACGAGGGGAAAGCGTGTTTGCCATGGAAACGCCGCACAGGTGGCTAAATGACGTGAATGATTACAGGTAAGGGCGGCTGTGCTTTCGCTGGTGTTGTTGGACCATCTTTGGCACCTTCTGTCAGATATTCATTTAAAAAAGATTATTATTATTATTATTGTGCTACGTCAGTTTTCATTACCAAATCTTGAAATGTGTAACGTGACGTTTTGACGCACAAAGAAAGAGTTGAGAAAGGTCACAGGATTTCTGTAATGGGGTGTGGTGGTGGTGGGGGTCCCAACCTATATAAAACAATGAAAGCTGTTCAGTGTCAGTGAAGCAGAGGGCGGTCAGGATCCTCCATCTATGATCCACAGCAGGCTCAATAATTCAAGCTGAATCCAAACAGCAGCAGCAATGGAGTACTGTATGTAATATGTAATGTGTAATATGTAATGTGTAATATGGACGCTGTCCACAGCTGGCAGTTCAACAATCCCTGATGGTCCACTGATCCCTAATAAACCTTCTCTTCCTTGGTTTAAGTCACTAGATTCATACATCTAAAAATTTTTATGGAAAAACAAACCATCAAGAATAATCTTAAAAACATTACAAAAGCCAAAACATAGTGGAGGTCTGGAATTATCAAACTTTAATTACTATTACTATAGGCTGTAGATTGCAGTTCATTTCAAAGTGGCTCAAATCCAATTCATTAGACAGCCCATGGCTGGATCTAGAACAGGCACTTTGTGGAAGAATAAAAATCTCGGATCTACCTTTCATTAGCCCCAGTATCAAACATCATAACTGCTATAAAAGCCTTTGTATAAACACCTCTCTGACAGCCTGGTGGGAATTTTTAAAAATAACTAAGTCTTCACTTATACCCTTTAAACTAACACCCATTTGGAACAATCCAGATATTTGTCAGAATAAGAAAATGCTGAATTTTCCGCTATGGCGTGATAAGGGTGTAAATAATTTAGAACACATCATCCAAGATGGAAACCTTATTACATTCCAAGAACTTATATCAAAATATCAAATTGGCAATGGTAGATTTCTAGAATATCAGCAACTTAAGTCCATCTTACAGGGAAGATTTAACCTCAATCAACTGAATTTGGAAATGCCTACATGGGTAACAGAATTTCTTAACCTCGGTACCCCAAAATTATTGTCAAAATTATATAAATTATTACTAAAAACTGATGATTCGATTTTCCTCCCAATTGCAAAATGGGAGCATGATCTTTCTATCAACCTGGATCAGAATTTATGGACAGAAATATGTTTAAATATCTTTAAAATGACTAAAAGTCCCCAAATACAACTTATACAATATAAAATTCTCCATAGAACACACTATACTGGACAAAGGATGTTCCAAATGGGCCTTACACACTCAAACATATGCACCCACTGTACAAGCAACTCAGAGGAGAATTATCTACATGCTCTGTGGTCTTGTGTACCTGTTCAGAGATTTTGGCAGAGGATATGTGAAGACCTATCCACATGGTTTAGCGGTCGTGTCCCAACCTCCCCCAGACTATGCATCTTAGGTGACGTCAGTGAATTAGTTATGGACCCAAATACATCACACATAGTTCTTACTGCCTTGTGCATCGCTAAGAAAACTATCCTCATGAATTGGAAGTCAAAAAATAAAAAATAAAATTTCTTAGTAGATCATGTTAGTTTGGAGAGAATGTCTGCTTCTTCTAAAAATCAATTGGAAGAATTTGACTCTCTTTGGTTCCCACTGATCAGCTCCATTACTTAGTGGGGGTGGTTGGCGGTGGGCTCTGCCCCTGGTATGCTTTGTAGGTGGTCGTGTGAGGACTCTGGGGGCCTGTGTAGCTGGTAGCCTGCTGGGACTGGAGTCCTGTGGTGACCTTCTGATGATGTCTGTGCGCCTCTCCTGGTTGATGGGGGTGGGGACTGGGATGGTGCTGCCTTATGGTCCTGGGGTGTGGGCAGGGGTGCTTGGGCTGGTGGGTGCCGGCCCTCGGTCGGTTGGCTGGTCTTCCCTGTGTGGCTGGGGGGATGGGGTCTGGGGCCCGGGCCCTGGGGCCACACCGGCTCCCGGTGGGTCCCCCCTGGCGCTGGGGGGATCTCTGCTGTCCCGGGCATGCCACCAGGTGGGGTGGGTTGGTCAGGCCTGCGTTGGGGTGTCTGGTCTCCGCTTTTGGGGCCCTGGGGTGCCTGAATTGCGGGGGGGGGCGCAGTGAGGTTTTTGGGGGGACAGGGCACCGTATTTCAAACTCAGGCCAGTTTGTCCTGTCGTTTGTTTGTCGAGTGAAAATTGTCAAGTGAATGGACATCTAGTGTGAGCAGGCTGCCCTCTGCAGTGGGGGCGGTGTCGTCAGTCTCAGGTGCTGCAGCACCACGGCCCTGGGCTCACCTCCCTCTGCCCTGTACTGGGGTGTGGGAGGTCGGGGTGCCCATTGAGCCAGTGTAGAGCTGGCTCTCCTCATCCAGGTTGCCTTTTGTCCTCCTGGTCATAACCCCCCCCCCCCGCACCCACCCACACACACACACAAAATGCAGAATACACATCACTCATACATGTAGGGTGGAGAGGACACATGCAGAGCAGAACGGCCACTTGCCCCTCCTTTTTAATTGCACCTTAGTCGCTATAATTCACAACACATCTGGATACACTCAGGACCTTTGGGGCAGCCATGTTACTCAGAGGTTGACGAGATGGGGCTACTGAGGTGGCCCCACTCAGATCCTCATTACTGTCTGTCCCCAAATTTTATTTGCACTTTAGACATTGAGGTTTTTGGGGGGGAGCAGTGTGGGTGAGCACTGACTACATGCAGTTGGTGCTTGGGCACAACTGTCCCCCTCAATTTTAACTGCACCCTATACACTTTTCATTTCATTCACAAACATAAACACATACACTTACAGGTTGGGGAGGGGTCATCTCACACCCCGATTTCTTACACCTCGCCCGGGGTGGGGTTTGGGTGGTTCCTCAGGGACCAGACTGGCGGCGTATTGGGGTCACTGTTGGCCCTAGAAGGGTTACCATTCCCCCCATGTTCAGAGGTGGGTAGCTATGGATGAATGTGTGTCTTTGTGTATTTGTCACAGTCTTCGTGAGCATGGGTGGGTGAGTGAATGAGTATGTGTTGTATCTATGTTTATATTTGTCTGGGTGAATGTGTATGTGCATAAATGTGTACGTGGGTGTGCTTGCGGGCGTGTGTGAGTGCTTGTTTGGCTGGACCTGGGTCTGGGCCTTGTGTCTTGCCTCCTGGCCGCTCCTCGCTGGTTGCCTCCTCCCCCTGCCCCCCGGGGTGTGGGTGCCTTGGGGTTCCTGAGTGGGGCTGGATGTTCTGACGTGGGAGTTGACCTGCTCCCCTGGGGGTTGTGGCGCAGGGCTGCATTGGCTTCTTTAGCGTGGCGGGGGGGGGGGGGCTCTGTGGGGGTCGGGAGGTCCTCTGGTTCCCGGTGCTCTGGAGCCCTGCCGTCGGCCTGTATGGGGGGCTGGCCACTGGAGGGCGGGCTTCCTTCTCATCACCTCGGGTTCCCTGGGGACCTTGCTCCTTGGCGGGGGGGGGGGGGGGCTTCCGTCTAAGGCCTCCCTCTCCCGTCTGCTGGGGTAGGGGTGCGGGTGTCTTTGGAATGAGTTGTGGCGGGTCTTCATAGGTCGTAGTGGGCTGCTGGTGGCCTGGGCTTCCTGGGGCTTTTCTAGCTTCTGATGGGCGGAGCTATGGCATTCTGCCCTCATTGGTAAGTACATTTCATGACAGAAAACGCTCTTGTAATCACAACACAAAATGGTTGGTTTGTGTAACCATGCTTCTGCCTCTTTTCTTCTTTTTTTTTGTTTTGCCCACACAATTTTAATTTTGCAAATTTCGACAGTATCTTTTATGTTTTATAAAGTGATGAGTTATTTGGTTTACTCACTGGTGCTATTTCTTGTTTCTTCTTCTATTTTTTTTCTCCTCTTTCTTTCTCCCTTTTCTTTTCTTTTCCTTTCCTAAGCCTGTCAGGTCTGGCACAATACTTAGATGATAAATTGAACTCAATGTCACACAATATGTTAAAAATAACTCAAATAAAATAAAGGAGACACACTAACAAGAGGAGCCTATAGAGAACCTGTAAAGCGCATCTTGAAATAGCAAATATGTTTGGCATAACAATTCATTCAGATCACTGCTCTGTTTGCAAGATCTGCTGGACATGACAGGGTTCAAAAAAAAAAAGAAAAAAAAGAAATATGATATGTGTAGAAATGAAGGGAAAGCATTTTCACGTTTATCTGCCCCTCCCCCACAAACACTTCCTTCCAGACTTCCTTAGAAAGGAGATTTTTGCTTTGTCTGTAAGATGTTTTCTTCCTTCAGCTGGTGAGTCTTCTGCTGATCGGGGTGGCGGCCGGGGGCAAATGGTTTGGCCTGGTCTCCAGCTTCCAGGTGGTGGCAGGGGTCATCGGCGTGGGCATCTTCCTGTTCCTCGTTGCCTTCGTGGGTCTCTGTGGCGCCCTGAAGCACCACCAGGTCCTGCTCTTCTTTGTATCCTTTGTGCAAACCAAGGATTTTATGTTGGATATGTGTTGGATATGGTGTGGTTATAGTTTCTGAGCACAGCAGCAACTCCGTTTAAGCTTCCTCAGCTCGCTGCAGTACATGATCATTCTCTTCACAGTGTTTGTGCTGCAGTTTTCAGTGTCCTGCGCATGTCTGGCTCTCAACAAAGACCAACAGGTAAGTGTGTTTGAATATGTCACAGATTATTACAGCACATCTGTATATTCATGCTGCATTCTTGTACAGACTCATTCAGATATTTTAAGGACTGTACTCATTACTACTTTAACATACTTCTCTCTGATTATTTCTGTTATGTCTTCTGCATTTTGGGAGTCAGTCATGCACATTTTGCTGAGTCACAGCATGTTTATTGTAGTTATTCAGATGAATCTTTCAAAAATATAATCAACTAATAAATAATATATTTATTATATATTTATAAGTTTTAGAAAAATTAGTCTTTGTTTAATCACTGGAGCAAACTTAGAAGCTACAGGACAGCTCATTATATAACAGACTTTAGTCAAAGTAACACTTCTATGTGACTGTGAAAAGCACAGGGTGGTGATATCAGCAGGAAGAACGCCCCCTACAGTGCAGAGCTGGCATCAGTGAGAGCAGACGTGACACTGAGTGAAGTGGGCTGCAAAGTGGCTTGCAGATGCAACTTAAAGCAGTGCAAGAGATCGGCCAGTGAGGTGTTAGAACTGTATCAGCTGATGAGAGCTGTACGACAAAGCAGGATTGCGAGTTTTACAAGGAAACGCGGTTTGATTTGAGGACTTAAAGAGGTGGCTCAGTTCTCATACTTGGGTACATTGTGGCAGTAACACGTACTGCACAGGTTAAGACAGATAAGAGATACACGTATAAAACTGTCTGGAGGTCAGCGTGCAGAGGAGAAGGCTAACGTCATCTTTCTCTGATTAGCGTCAATGACTCTTCTCATGCTGCCTGAAAGCAATTTTCACCTCTTAACTGGCCACGTCCCGTCCGCGGGACATTTGTAGTTCGTTTTATATGGCAGACTAGCCCCTCCCACTTTGACTGATACCTCATTCAGCCAATCGTGTAACTGGCCGCAACAAATCACCTGCCAAAGCTACGTGACGCCATCTGGTTATTACTGGCTCTGTGAAACCCATTTCTTAATATGACTGGCCGAATGAGGTGTCAATCAAAATGGGAGGGTCTAACCTGCCATATAAAACGCACTTCATAGCAGCCATGGCCAGTTAATAGGCTACAAAATGGGTTTTCCAGAGCAAATAATAACCAGAGGGTGCTATGTAGTTTTTTCAGGTGATTTTGGTGCTGCCAGTTAACATTAAAGTTATTTAATCTTTTTTAATAAATTTTTTGTAGTTGTGTACTAAGTTCATCCTAAAGCAGAGAACGCCGGAACCTCATATTTGCTGAAATTTGCAAGTCAGCTGTGGCAGCACCGACTCCGTGGACTCATCTGTTAGACTCACTCACTTTAAAAACTCCTCTTTTCTTTGAACAGGAAGTACGATGCTGAACCTGTGAGCTTTAAAAGTTTCATGTATTTTATTGTTCTGCTGTACGGCACTTCTGGCCCCTGCGGCTGATTTAAAGTGCTTTAGAAATAAAGTTGGATTGGATTTCCTTCCTGCATTCGGTTTGCGTGTTTGACAGCACTCTTGCAGGCGCACTGACCACTCAAAGACCTTTACACCACACGCCACATTCTCACATTACCTTTCTATCCTGGGTTTCCTGGCTCTGTGGGGCATGCCCACTTTATTGTGGAGGTGTTGGTTCAAGGTGTAAATCAATGAGAAACACACGGTGGAAGTAAATGAATGCATTACTGGGATTATCCTGGAGTACATGAGTAGAGCTCCATCAGGCTGTGGTTTCCATCTGCAGAACCTGCTGCTGGAGGCTGGATGGAACAAATCTGAGGGCACTCAGACGGACGTGGAGAGGACTCTCAACTGCTGCGGCTTCTCTCAAGTGAACGTGAACGGGACGTGTCCTGCTGTGAGTACAACATTTAGGACATTCCTCAGTTTTCCTCTAAGCAACTTGATCAAGATGGATTTTTGCTCCCTTCTCACTCCCAGAGCTGCTTTAACAACCCTTCATCTTGTGTGACCTGCTCAAACATCCTCCAGAGTTACGCCGGGCAGGTGCTGCAGTTTGTGGGCGGCACTGGTCTCTTCTTCAGTTTCACAGAGGTCAGGAAAACGTCCCTGCAGGGAAGCTGATGGCTTTGAAAGATGCGTAGTGTGGTGTGAACGAGTGCTGATGTGTGTTTATGGCACACTGAGGAGACTGACAGCTGCTTCCTTGTTGTTCCTTTCAGATCCTTGGAGTGTGGCTCACCTACAGATACAGAAACCTGAGAGATCCTCGAGCTAATGCCGGCGCCTTTCTGTAACCACGCACACTAAAATGTTTTTCTGCTTTGTGAGTTTCAGAGGGAGACTGCAACTTTTGATAGATAATCTGGAGGATTAGATGATGTGTTTAAGGACACCAGCCCTGAAACTTTGCTCATGTTTAATACGACTCCACCCTTTTAAAGTGTTTGTGTATGACAGGAAACAATGAAAACATGATGGATCCTTTAATCACATCAGTGGAGGAAGAAAACCCACAGCCTGTCTTTGGTTCCAGGACCTTCATACTGTGAGGCAGCAGTGTGACCTGCTGATCATCATCATCATCATCATCACAGTGATTCAGCGTGGTGTCACAGCTGTGTGTGTCGCAGGAGAAATGATGCAGTAAAGTGTTCACCATTAGAAAAAGATCACAAACAAGATTTTATGAATTTTATTAGACGTTTATTTGACTCTCCATAAACTGATGTTGTCACAAAGTGCTCAGAAGTTTCTGTCTCTCTTTAATATCTGCTGCTCACAGGTTTTTTTTCTACTGTGAACTTTGAACTCTTCTGCTTCTTTCATTTCAAAGGTGGATGAAAAGTTTGTTTTAGTTTAGGTTAAAGTCTGTATTTAACCAAATGTAATAACTCTGTAATAACTCTGTAATAACTCTGTAATAACTCTGATGTAATAAGTGGTGTATAAACTGTTCCTTCTCAGCTTGCGGCCCAAACAAACCCAAAGCCCTCCCGGTGCCTCTCTGCCCGTAAAGAGGATAAAGTTTGAACTGATGAGGACTGAGTCCTGAGGAGGTCACTGGACCTGCTGAGCACATGACCTCACCCCACTGTTAAGAGCTGAAATAAATGACGTACACTAACAGACGTCTGTCATGGCCGTGTGACCTGTTGAACAGGAAGTGACAGGTGAGTGGCTGGTTTGGCTTCCTAATCAGTCACTGTTTAAACCGACTCCTGCTTTAACGTTTCCTCCCTCAACTCTTGATGATTACCTGGAGCTGTGTGTGCTGCACTAACAGCACACCTTATGTAAATAAGGCAGTGTGAATGAGGACACGCCCCTCCCTGACACGCTGAGCCTGTGCATTTGGCTGTTCTAACTCAGTGAGGTGAGGATCAGATTAAAGTCCCGCCTGGTGAAGTTTCCTGTGTTTAAGGCTCTTCCTCGGAGCCGCCTGCAGGGCTGCTGCTGCCGACGCTCCGTCAGTCATGTTGGTCAGATCCGTGCTGTTGCCGGGGTGACGGAGGCCACGTGGTCTCATTCCTCGCCCCGAACAGGATGCAGATCAGGATCTGCGGTCCTGAGGCGGCAGGGCCGGTTCAGCTGCATGTCTGTGACCTCCAGCAGGTTAAACTCCATGCCGTGTGTACACAGTAAATAATAAAGCTGTTCCATATTTAGACGCACCGATACAATAATGATGATGATAAAGCTCTGCCTGAGAGGGAGGGGTGGTTTCACAGAATTGGATACCAGCGAGGGGCGCAGCTGTGCACTCTGAGGTGTGTGCGGACACATTTTTAGGGCTTTTATTTTATTTTTTTTATTTATTTTTGGGTGGGTGTGGGTCTGTGTGGTGTGGGTGTGGTGGGGGGGGCGAAGGAGCACAGGGCCGCGCCTCTGTTATTGATCATATCATATGCACAGCTGTTAAATACAGAAAATGCCGACTAGATAAATCATTTCCACGCATCGCTTTGGGTGGTGGTGGTGGGAAACAACTTTTCTGGGCAGGAAAAGTTTAGAAATGTTTCCAGGGTCAAAGTTCATTTGAAAAGGAAGCCGGGAGGAAGCACATGGTGAGCGTGTCCTTCTTGATTTTGACTGTAAAGATACTGAGAAGAGTGAGAAATGATCTCTAAAGTCAGACTCGTGTGTTTGCAGAAGTTAGTTTTCATTTAGTCCAAGAGGAATAAAAATAAGTGCAGATGGTTTTTGGCGCTAAAAGGAGAGAAGGAAACGTTCTCATCCAGATATGCTGTCAGGGTGGCTTCAGACTAACACAAGCACAGAGATATGATGAAGATCTCTTATGTTCTCTTGTATTTGTTCCTCCGAGGTTGGTGCTGGCTCTCCTGCAGTGTGTGAATGGGGCCGAGATCATTTCTCCTGACTTCTCCCCTCAGAGATGTGACAGTCTGGGGGATGAGTGGGTGGCGCACAGCCTGAATGTTGGAGGAAAGTCCCGGTGTGAGCTCTGTCAGCTGTGAGTGTCCATTTGAGATTCAGGTCAGGTAGAAACAGAAGTTGATGTTTGCGCCGTGCAGGACTTCCAGAGACTGTGCTGGAAGCTGTCCGGAGATTCCCAAGAGGACGAGCTTGAATGGGAAATCGGGCGTTTTAAATTCGGGAATGGTTTTGATTTTTAGGTCAGCGTTCTTTTTTGATAACGCCACAAATATCAGCTCGCAGGACCTGAGGGAGGCAAGCGTTTTCTTTCTTCCTGCATCACAGTTTATCCCACAGTTTTTAAACTCTTTACTAATGCAGACTATTGATCAGGGAGCTTCTGTAAAAGACACACAGCGCAGTGATGTCACTCGTTGGTTAGTGAAGCTTCGAGCTGAGCAGTTTACCCGGACATGACTGAGGGGTGGTGACCGGGAGTGCTGAGGGGCACGGTAACCGCATGTAGTTTAATCAGAGGAGACCTCCCTGATTCACGTCCTGCTATCAGCTGATTCACGCCCTGCTAACTTTTTACAAAATAAAAATCGTGTTGGATTAGAAAAGACCCGAAACTAGTGACTGAGGCCATAAAGTCATCAGTTTATTGATCTCATCGATCATGTCGGAAGTATCAGGGTTTTCTCACAGACGACGCCCCCTGCTGGCGATTATAGAGAATGCATGATTTAGGCGCCCTCCGAGGCTGATCTAAGGTCTGTATTTAAAAGCAGATCAGTCAGATCCTGATTTTACATTTAAAAAAAAAAAAGACTGCATACCTTAAAAAATGGATTAAAATAAACCAGTGTCCCCTGCCAGTGATTACTTCCTTTAAAAGGTAGAAACTGAAACTTGCAGCAGGCCGAGTGTATCTGGATCAGTACTGTATATCACAGTCTCAGGGCATATTCAGAGTCACTGTGAGCTCTACGTGGTTTATTTGAGGAGAAGATGACTAATATGGGATGAAAAAGGAGATGCATAAATGATGGATGTGGGTGTTTACTTTTTGGTCATTTTTCCCTCAAATTGAAAGAAAATAAGTTTCCACAATCCTGAACATTTTTACCAATTTTAGTTTTTAACTGATGATGCAAACAATATGAAATACAGTGGTCTGGTGGTTACCACTGCTGCCTCACAGCTCGACGGTCCTAGGTTCGATTCCACCTTGGCCTGGGCCTCTCAGTGTGGCCTCTCTCCCACAGTCCAAAGACATAGTTAGTGGATGGATCCAAACAATATTTTAATAAGAGTTAAAATTAATGACATCAGGTTAATAAGTAACTACACCTACTAAGCACATCGTTAAGCACCTGGAACGAACTTCAGCGCCCCCTGGTGGGCAAATTCAGGTGAGCACACAGGGGCGGGAATTTACCTGAGAATCACGTTTTTAGGATTTCTTCATTATCAAAGACTTCAGTGTCATTTATCATTACCTGACACGGTACAAACCATAAACAATCGGCTTACTTCTGTTTTGAAAATATAAATATCTGGGCTAAACAAACCCAGCTCACATTTATATGAGACCTGGAGCTTTTAAAATTATGAAATCACAAAAATGTTGCATCGTGTTAACTGGTAACATTAATGTAACTTAGTAATGTGCTGATATACCCTGGAAGAAGGGCCACTTAACTCTAGATATTCCTGAATGTATCAAACATATTTAGTAACTTCCACCCTTAAAACACAAAAAGAGTCCATGCTTGTAATTATCAAGACTTTTATTAAGCATACTGTACATTCATGTAGCAAACGGCTTCACATGAAAGTCTTCTCTTGTGCTCAAGAGTACTGAGAGGAAGGCCAAAGTCTGCTAAATAATGATTCAGGCTCCACATGAACAAAGCGATGGGGGGGGGGGGCAAACAAGACTAAAGAGACCTGATTCAGTCCAACTTAAATCTGGCACCTTCTCAGTGAGGAACATTCTCTCAGCAACAGTCGCACTAAAATAACCACAGAGCAATAAATAGGCACTAGGGAAGCAGTCACATCAGCGCTGGGCCATTGGGGGTGAAGCTGCACCGACTCGTAGTCTAATGGAAGTCCCAAAGTAAAGCGGGTGGGGGTGGGGGTCTGCTTCAGTGTGAGATTATGAGTCTGGGGAGAAAGCTCTGTGTGAGTTGGGGAACTGCTGAGAGTTGAAATCCGGGTCTTCCCTCACTCGCTTCTTGATGTCGGTTTTAACCTGTGAAAAGGATTTGATTGGCATTAACAGTCAGCAGGCGGTCACATGACCACGGCCACCTTCCCCAATGGCTGCAGTGATAGTTTAAAGGTCACAAAGGCCTGGAGAAGAGTCAGTGAACAGCTGGGAACCACCAGCTGCAGGGAAGGGGGACACCGCCCTGTCTGCAACCTCCAACTGCTCAGCAAGAGCGGTGTGTGGTTTCAAAGGAGGTGCAGCACCTCTGTGTGTGACCTTTCCCCGGCGACCTGTGGTTTCCAGCCAACAGGCCTGTGAGACAGTAGAGACTAAGCAGTCTTTATTTTAACACTCGAGTAGTTTTCTACTACAGGAAGCAGTGCTCCACCTTAGGACCACCTGCGCCTCTGTGTGTGTCCTACCTGCAGGACCAGCTGCTCAGAGACACCCAGCAGCTACCGAGGACTCAAACACCAATAACATCTTTGTCCATCCAGCTGGTTTTATTATCATACTGCGGTAATGAGCGAGCCTCTAAAGCAGAGTGGCCAATTAAGGTCACATGACAAACTGGGCCGCACGATGGGCTTATAAAAAGATCAAATTAATATTGAGCCGAACTGAGTTCAGCTTATTGATGCCGCCCTCCACGCCGGTCCCAACCTCTCATTTGGCCCCCGGGAGCATTAACATCCCACCCCTGCCCTAAGCTAAAACTCATCATGTTATTGTGTGTTTTCCATCTCTCTGCACCATTCTGGTGTCCTCTCCTTAAACAGCCTCCTCCTGACTTTCTAATCAGGGCTCCTTTAATTAATAAGCTGCTTTGTGAAGATGTTTTTAATCTTCACCAGGATTCACCATTAGCTCTGAGTAGAAACACTTTCTACTCAATGTTGGTTTCCACCCTGTGAAATAGACCCTGGTCAGATGGGAGTGTAGATGATGTGCAGTGTGCCTCTGATTTCTTTTCCAAGCTGTAGTTACCTGCTCTGAATAGGCTTCCTTCACCTCCTGGGTCTCCAGGTCTTCCTGTAAGCGCTCAGCAGAGGTGACGGGCTTCACTCCGGCCGTCCTGGCTGCCTGACTCACTGCATCGGAGAGGGAGAGGAGGGCTGCACTGCTCTGCCCCGTCTGAAATCACACACACAAACATGCAGCTTAAAGAGAGGAGGAAAGGGCAATCTTCTTATGTGACCAACAGTTACAGCTGATCTCGTTACCTTCCTGCGTTTCGCAGGCATGCCGTGCAAATATGCGTCAGACAGCGGAGGCTGAGCCTTCATCTTCCTCTGAGTCATTATATCACACCTGATGATGGGAACCCATTCCTACGATACAGAGAACAGGGCCGTCTTTGAGAGGACAGTTCACAGTGCACACGTTAAAGTCGACGCCGGGCGATATGCCACCGGCACACCTGTTACCTGCCATTACCTGCTGTGAACAGCTGGTTAAGACCAAGCGTATCACTGCTGAGGCGGCTGATCAAAGGAACTTTGAGTTACCGTGATTACGTGACTGTCGGTCCTATCGGAAAAATTCAAACGGTTTCTGAAAGCTGAGAAATTGCGCTTCACACCCAACATGGGTTAGTACGGTAACTGTAGGTGGAGGCTCATGAACGGCGGGATACTTGAAATATGTTCTGTTGCCAGGTTCAGTGTTAAAGGGTTAAAGTACTCTGAAAAAGCAGCTGTTGAACATTAATTTGTGGAGCTATTAGGTTTAAATATGAAATAAGCACCTGTGTATCTTTCCAATCGATTACACAGTTAAAAAAACAGAGTATATTAACGCTGTAAACCTGAAGCAGGGAAACGAAGAGTTAATCACTTTCCTAAATGAAGGAAGAAAAGAGTAAAGAGATGTGGCATGGAGCTCTTACAGGAGGAACAGCAGCAGCCCAGGCCTCTGACTCTCCAGCAGACTCCTCCCTCCCTCCCTCAGCGCCCACTGCTGCCATGTCGCCACCTAACGGCGCGGCTCCTCCCGAGGCTCCCAGGTCCCCGGGCAACACCCGCGGGTCCCGTGATGAGGCCCTGGCCTCCTGTGACACCGACATGGCCTCCTCTGCTGTGGTGGCTGCAGCTGGTGAGAGGGTGTCCCCGATCTTTGGAGGCGGAGAACAAAAACATGAGGAAACTAAAAGGGAAACAGGCCCAGAACTGTCAACTGAAGGTCCTCTGAACTCACGCCATGCTTACCGTTGCACTTTGTGCCCGTTCAGGCTCTTGGCTGCTATCTGCAGAAGACTGATCGCTCTGTGAAAGAGTAGCATGTAATATTTATTAGCCATTTCAGACGTGGAGTCCTGAGTAACGCGATACGGAGCAGCCATCAGATGAGAGGGACAGCTTTCTCTGCAGGTTATAGATGTGCTGTGTTCAGCAGGACATGGATCAGGACGGTAGAAGCAGAGTCTGAGTTCTATCCCAGCTGAATCATAGACGGAGCATTTGGGTTAGGGCCCCCCGGCTGTGGAACGACCTGACTGACCTCCTCTCAGGATCTTCTTTGAAAAAGATTTTATTAAAGGGCACACATCATGCTTTTAAATCCTTCCCTTTCATATATAAATCATTCCCTTGTGGTCTGTATAAAGTAGAGCTGCGATGCTTCGGTCTGAACTCCTCGTTGTTGCAGCTCCACAGACCCCTCGTTTACCCCTGATCTCACACCCGTCTCAGAGCAGCCCGTTTTGGTGCGGTCTCTTTAAATGTGAATGACACATTTCAGGCCCTGCCCCCCTCCAGGTCGCAGAGCGTTCCACTCCACCCCATTCGGCCATTTTTGTAGTTTGATAGCAGTGACACGATTAGCTACCAGCAGAGGAACGGGAACGTTGAAGAGGCTCTGATGCCGGGGGGGGGGGATGATGTAAGGAACCGTGTGGGTTAATACGCCCAACAACTGAACATTTTGACTCGTCTACTTGCAACTTTGGCATAACTGAGCTTGGACTACAAAATCGCTGCGAGAAAAAAATGGCGGATTCATGAAATCGGTAAGCTGGAAGTCCGTGACCTTGTTCAGCAGTTTGACAGCAAATACTGTGACGTAGGAGGAAAGAAAAGATAACAGGTAACAGAGAAAACTGAACAGATGGAAAATTATGACCCAGAAAGAATATAAAGATATCTACGCAGCACCGGGACAGAAAGCATTTAAATTTCCTGCACTGCTACACACTGAAAGTACACAACAAAATGTGTTTAAGGGCTAACAAAGTGGATTTTGCATGATATGTGTCCTTTAAGATCAGAGGGCTTTCTCATGAATGCTCAGAATTATTTTAACTACTTAGCCACACTGTTTTTTATGTCGTACTGAGTCCAGATTATGGACCATGGTTATAATTTAAACTGATACACCAGCTGTTTGTGTGATTTATCCGTTTGTTTTTGTAATGCTGGTTGAGAAGTGCTACACAGATAAACTGTGTCTGTAATCAGATATGCATACTATACTGAGGTGAAATGCAGGACAGTCATCAGATTGGATGTAAAAACTCAGGTGTAGCTCCTGGGTCTCAATAAACCTGCATCCTTTCTCATGGCCAGCAGGGGGCAGTCCGATCGTACAGACGTCTATGATCTCAGTGAATACTTTATTACCCAGCACTCAAGAGTGAGAAAATGAACGTGTGTCTCTGCTGTGTTACCTGTGTGTGAACGACGTAGCTCTGGATCTGCTCCTGTGTGACAGGGATATGCTCTAGAATCACCTGCAGCCTCATTGTCATCATGCTGGTCATCCAGTTAACCAGACTGGGGCTGATGTCACTCGACATCCTCCGCTGGAGCAAAAAAAAAAAAAAAGATATCCATGTTTTATCTCTCAGCTGCACTTCTGGCCTTTTAGGTCCCATCCTGTCTCTGCGGGACTGAGGTGTGCCACGTTTCTTAGGTTAGATCTGACTATCACTACTGTCGGTGACAGCAGCAGCAAGTTGCTATTTTTAAATCACTTTAAATACAAGTTTCAAATCTAACATCTGAACTGATAAAATGACCTTTTTTATCTGCAGCACTTCTGAAGTGTGTTTAAAGGGGACTCGTGTTTCCCCTTACAATAGTAAATAATAAACTATTTCTAATAATGTGATTGAGATCATCTCTTTGGGCTCATCTGTATTCTTCCATCTCCCTCCAGAAGCACTCGTGAGGGCCTCTGTGTGGCACCGACTTCTACAAATGCACCGAAATAAACTTGAGTTTGTCCGAAGCACCAAGTTTGACCTCCTTTGACCAAAATATACCAAATTCTAGTGTTTGTTCCTGCTGAGCAGAAACCGTGTACGTACTATCCGGTGGTTGATGACGGCAGTTAGAGCTCTCTGGTCTCCTCTCAGGCAGTGCAGGTTGAGAGCAAGACACTCAAACAACGCCTGGTTACACATCTGTAGCAGCTGGGGCCCAAATGTTTCATCTGGGGGGGGGGAGAAAAGAAATTATAGACTACTGAGAAAAAATACAAATATAACCTTTCCTACAAACATGATCTTCAACACAAAATGAGGCAACAGTGTGCGAAGTAAACTCAGTTTACCGGTGCAGTGCAGGATGTGTGTGGCAATGCGAATCAGCTGCTGCCTGAAGAAAGTCATGTTGGTCTGGGTGATATCAACGCCCTCCAGCACACTCACTGAAGACTCTCTCTGGTGGAGAAAACATCCTCAAAATGATTTCAATCAAAAGCAGATGGCCTTTTAACACAACTGCCTGCTACTCTGTAATGCTGTGCAGCGGGGCGAGAGGGCTCCCAGCTCCCCGTCACTGAGTGCAGTGAAATATATCTGTGCGGTATCATTCCCTCATCTGTCAGATTAGGGAATGATACCAGTTTAATATTGGCTCCTATTACCAGGAAGCACAGACGACCCTCATCTACTGCCGTACACAACAACCCATTAACGAGAGGCGAGATCGAGCACAGCCCGACTTCGGGTGGATGTTAACCATGCGATATTTTGCCTCAACATTTCATTCAGGTAGAAACAAAAAAATGATTTTGGTGTCCAAATCCAAATTTGTTAAAGTCAGTTTGAATATTCAGACTTTCTTTCTAAGAGTTTCAGACAGCATCGCCCCGAATCTTAGGATAAACATCCACCCATCCATCCATGCGGGGGGGGGGGGGGGGCTGGAGCCTATCCCAGCTGTCATAGGACGAGAGACGGGGTACACCTGTACAGGTCGCCAGCCTGTCGCAGGGCCAACAGGATACGCATGCTGTGATTTTTCAGCTGCTCTAGTCTGTAACTGCCCTTCGGTCCTGCGTCAGAATCAGAGATCTCTGCGGTCCATCCTTTAAACTACATGACGTGTTCGATCAAATCCTGATGTGTATTTTGTTCTGTGAAAAGAGGCCAGGACTTACAAAGCTCTCAGTGATGTATTCCTCCAGTTCACTGACAAGACTGTCAGCAGCAGCCTGTGAAGAGAAACAGCAATAACTGGTCAGTTTCACCAAAACAAAGACAAACCAGCAAAAATGAGGGATTATTAAAAACAGCTGCATCTACTTTTAAACAGCTTAAATCTTAAAGTCCTTCCAAAACTGCCAACAGGATCTAATGTAAACACAGACTGTTCTAAGAGGTACTCACAGTAATGTTCTGATCAGTGGGCTCTCTGCCACTGAGGTAGTTCTGGGTGAAGAACTGAGACAGCTGAGGCTGGATGCGGCCCAGAGGCTCATGCTGGCCATGAAGCAGCATCACCAGGTCGGACATGGTGAACGTCTGACACACCAACATCAGCAGCTCCCCAAAGAACCCTGGAACAGCACACAAAAAATATATATACACAATCAGAGGAGGGTAACATGAGGATCTGATATGCCTAGCAGATGAAGTTCATTACTTACCCGTAGGTTCTTCAGGACTGATGAAAATGTTGGTTGACTGCGACAGTCTCTGCATAAACTGGGCGATGCTCTCCGTGTCGCTCTGGCCTTGGCCCAGAGAACCCATCATGGTGCTCAGGACACCACGGACGATGCCTGTGAACAGCTCCGGATCGAGGGCTTCGGCCGCTGCCGCACCGGGGTTAGGCATCGGGTTGGGCCTTGCACCGGGAGCAGGGGCAGTACCAGAGGAAGGTGGGGGTGGAGAAAAGATGGGCTGGGAGGCCTAGAAATAAAGAAGCAAGGCGCCTGGGTTTAGCATCATTTTAAATGCAGCTGATTCTTCTGAAAATGAGAAGAACTGCACATGAATAACAGATAACTAAATTGTCTATTTAAAAAAATAGCAGCAGGGCACCAGTTTAGCTCAGCGGGTGAGCAGTAGCCTATATGCTCTACGGATAAATGCGATGGCCCGGGTTAGAGTCTGACCTGCAGCCCTCTGCTGCTCCTCTCCTACGGTCGAGTGAAGGCAAAACCCCCAAAATGAAAAAACAGGTCGGATGATTCCAAAATCATCTGACCTGGTCCTGATTTCCAGAAACCGTGACCCAGTTACTCATGTATGAAGTATCTTCCTTCTACCAAACACCGCCCCATCAACTCTGCAGAACACCATGGAAAAATGAAAGGTGCCTCCAAAGTCTTTGGATTGGTGGATGGAAGTAGAAGGAAGAAAGAAATTCCTCAATTCCTCACAAAAATCATGCTAACTCCTTTCAACAGTAACTGTGTTTTTGTGATTTTGCTCTTCAGTTTTATTTACATTCATAGTAACATTACCAGAAACTGAATATATACTGAGTATATTCATATATTCAGTTTCCAATTATCCAATTTTAATGAGGCAATCAATTCATCTACTTATTACTTTATTACACAAGTAGGTGCAAATGAGGTCCAAAGACAACCGTCGTGTGTAGAGTGTACTGTGTGAATTCATGTCAAAGACTGGAAACCTTACCTGCTGCATGAATTCAGCCACTCCCTGGACGAAGGCGGGGACACCTGAAGTGCTGACCGTTATTGAAGGGGACCCGGCTGCACCGCTAACAGTACCACCAGCTACCCCCAGGAGAGAACCCAGCAGCTGGCCGAGGTCTGGAGGCATCTGCTGCTGCTCGCTGCTGTTGGTCTCGTTTTGGTTCGGGGTGGCGTTTGCAGCGGTAGGTGGTGTTGGACCCGAGGTGGAAAAGGAAAAGGAGGAGGAAGATGAAGATGTAGAGGTGTGAGTAGAGGAGGAAAAGGAAGAAGAGGTGGACGTGGATGTAGAGGAAGAAGAGGATGTAACTGTTGGACCAGCTGTAAAAAAAAAAAAAAAGAAAAGAAAAAAGAAAAGAAAAGAAAAGAAAAGAAAAGAAAAAAAATTCTGTTGAGAATCTTTTTAAACACAATACAGAAAAATATATTTAAATGGGACCTGTTAGTTCATTTTCTACCTCCCACATTTTTACTCACTGACTTTACTAAAGTAGTAATCCTCATTTATCCAATTGCAGACCGCACCGTCTTTAATTGTAGTCTTATTATTAAGATCATAGCATCTACATGACTGAGACCCAGAAGCCTTCACAAATTGCTGTCTGTACTCGGATACATATTCAGACCCTGACAAAAACACGGATCCAAGAGTAGAAACTAAAAACTGTCTGAAACGGTGTTAAAAAGTGATTATTTGTACTTGAACTCATTATTTATAACTTCAGCATGTTTAACATGAGCTCTGACCATTAGCACCAAGCCTAATACGTCCTCTTTAATGAGTAGAAGATCTTACCTGTTTGTCCTGGGAGCAGCAGCTGTCCCACCAGTCCACTAATCATTTGGTTGAGAGCAGCAGGGTTGAAAGCCTATGAGGAATACATTATTATTCAGTGATAGCACTAAAACATCTAAAGAAATCATCAGACAGCATTATTCCCACCTGTCCCGACTGCTGGCCTGGCATGGCCGTCCTCACGTTGATGGTGGTTCCCCGGGAACCAAAGGCAGGAGGGGGTATGTTGGGTGCAAAGGGGGGTCGGGTGAAGACAACCCTGGCCTGGGGTTGAGGACCAGTACTGGGAGGTGGAGGGGGAGCGGTAGGAGTGGTGCTGGGGGTATTCGGGCATGTGGTTGTAGCTGAGGAGCTGGCTGTTGAGCTGGGTGGAGTGGGCTGGGGCGGGGCCGGTTGGCCAGTGGCAACGGCGGTGGCGGCGCTGGTGGCTACGGCAGCGGCATACTGACTGATCTGTTGCATGAGGTTCCTCATAAAATCAGGGGGGAGGGCACCTAAAGGGTGAAACAAAGACCCGTGGATTAGCAGGACATGATTTACTTTCATTAAGTGGATTAATGGGATTTTCAGGAGCTACAAAAAAACTACAGTATCACACAAACTGTTCAGAATGACGTTTTACATCACATGGTCAAATCCAGGACATTTGCACTTTAGGTTCTTAAAAAGATTCTGGCCTCACACCTGCTGTTGTGGTCTGCACACCTGTGCAGTGAATGTAAACCTGAACAGCTGAAGGTGCCTGCCTCCGAGGAGTCTGTTCCCCGAGTACAAAGGGAAGGACGTGCATCGGTCTGCTATGAGGCCATTTTTGCTTTTCAAAGAACGCAATAATTTGCGTTGTCATTTTGATATTTGTAGCCACACAGCAGTAAAGACAGCGAGCCAAAGGCTTTAAGGTCACGAGCACAGAAGGAAGGAAAGTTGATGCTGAACCAGTTTGAAGGCACAAGGCTGCGTGGCACAGGTTAGCTACAGGACCAAAGATTTATTCTCCTGAGATGTCAGGCATGTAAAAAACAGGACAGATAAGACTTAAAGAAATATATGCAACAAAATTCAAGAGCCATTACTTTGTTTTAAGTTTCACTTAATGAAATGCTCATCAAGTACTCAGCCTGTAAACAGCCTGCGTCACAACTAAATCTTATAAAGGCTTATAAACCGCTTTTCGTTTAATGGTTGAAGAATTGTATGTGACACGGCTATGTGAACCATACTTTTCTAAATAACTGAAAGCATGTCAGTAACCTGCACACACCTGGCCCTTGGTGTGCCTTATTTCCTGGTTTCACCTCAGGGAAACTGAGTTTGACACCCCTGTTTTACATGACAGGGTTCTAGCTAGCGCCCGATTGCCTGGAGGTTCCACTGTTAGCAGATTGCCATTGTCACAGTCAGCTAGCGGCGTGGCCATTCGAGCACACGTAGTATGTCAAACATGCTATACCTGCTTGTCCAGTCATTTGCGGTCCAGAAGTTGCAGGGTTTGCACCTGGGCCTGCACATAAATAAAAACAAGAACACTCAGTTACTGCTCCACGGATGTACATCTGCAACATCAGAGCCATCGTGTAACAGACACTAGAAAGAACATCTTGTGTGTAAATCCTGAGTTAAAAGTCCCACTGTGCAGGTCTGTGCTTGTGCCAGCAGTGCAGACATGGAAGCCTTTAACTCAGTGCAGTGACAGACACACACAGCTTGGACGTAGAGGAGCATTCAATCAGTGGCGGGTAGGGGACAACACACCGTCCGTGTTCATCTGCATCATGACCACCGGGACTGCCTGGTGGCTGATCCTGATGACCCGGTGGCCACCCTGTCCCTGTCCAGCCTGCTGATTGGACGGGGTAGTCTGTGTGGGGGAGGTCTGTCCCTGACCTGCCTGGTCTGCCTGGCTGGTCGGCTGAGAGGGCGGGGCTTGTCCCTCAGTGCTGTTAGCCGCAACACTCACTGTGGCACCCAGGTTCATCTGTTGGTGAAGACCGAAGCCGTCAGTCTGATTTCTTGAGAGGTTTTCTCTTTAATGACTACAGCTGCTTCCATCACTTACTTGCACTGGGATGTGCGGGTGCATAGCTCCAGGAAGGGAGACCGGGTTGGTGTAGTGAGAAAATGGGCGGACCACATGCAGGTGACGGGGGACAGGACTCATAAGGTTCAATCGCAGGTCGCTAAGGGCCACTAGAGTGTTACCGAGCAGACGGAGACACTCCCACGTCAGGACGAGTGTTCGCTGGTCCTCCTCTCGCTCCTGTGGCAGAAAAGAAACCTCGTTATGTAACAATACTTCAGTCGGATACTTTTTCACAGTATAGTTTAGCATCTAGGCTCGGACCACAAATATGATACACGAAGAAAGCCTCTTCAGCTTTTGATTAAGGACACTGTATACTCATCACATTCATGTTTTATTAATTTTATTTACTTACTTCACTCTGCAGTTTTATTCTATTTTATCATTTTAAATCTTTGCATTATTTTACTCACCGATTAGAGCTGATTGATTATTATACATGTTATTCTATCTATTGTGTCTCATCTTCTTTATGTACTGTATCCAATATTTTTTATTTTTTTATTTTTTTTAAAATATACTTTATTTCTATGACATGTCTGTTTAATCTTTTGTGTTTTTTTTAATTTGTTATTTGTCTCATTGCATTTTACAGCCCATCACTGAGGGATTTTTAGATTAGATTAGACTAGATTCATCTTATTGTCATTGTGCACACAAGGCACACAACGAAATGATCGTTCCAGATCACTCATCCAGAGACGAGCATCTGCAGTCATGCAGCCAGAGACCGGCGCAGCGGCAGTGGTGTTTCAGAGGGAGAGAAGGAAAGTTGTGGAGATTGAGCGGACACCACACTGGGAGGGAGAGTTTGGTATCTGATGCGAGCCGAGCGAGGCACGTGACGAGTTTTGGATGATCAGCTCCAGCTGACTGCCTGAAGTTGCTCGCAGGCTTCACTCCATTTCGTCTGAAGTCATATTAGCAGTGTTATCCAGATGGGCCATTCATACTCACTCTGTACTTGAATGAGTCACCCGGGTATGTTTAGTACAGTTTTTCACTTAATTGCAAACTGAAGTGAGTCGACATGACTAATAGCTTCAATCATGTGTTTTCAAAGTAGGTGACTCGGTGCATCCCTACTTATTAACCAGAAGGATTAATAAGCGTCTCAGCACACTTCACACAAAGCATTTATTAACAGTGTACACAAAAGATTGCAGTGAATTATTTGTTTGAATCCTACTGTGTTGTTGTTGTATTCTGCAGTGGTGGCTGTCTCGAGGATGGTGTGAGCTCTCTGGATGAATGGCTGCAGTCTCTCCTCCACCCTCCGCAGCTCAGACAACATCTCTGCCAGTTCAGCCGGGCTGGGATGACTGGAGGAGGAAAGAAAGGCAGGACTAATTACAATCAAACATGATAGTGCCAGCACTTTGAATACCGTGAAAAGCACTATATAAGTCGAAGGCATTATTATTATTATTAGAGATGCAGCATCACTCTGTACAGAGACAAACACACAACTGACAGCTGTGTAAAAACACAAATTTAAAGGGGACCCATTATAAATATATACATACATATTTTACAAACACAGATGCTCACATTAAACATAACCAATATTTAAAATAAAACTACCATATGTGCAAGTAAGCCCTCTGAGACAAACGCTCAAGCTTTGGACTGCTGTAAGCATGCAGTTTTAAATTCATAAATATACATAGATTAGTGTGTAATTACATCTTCCAAAAAATTCATAAACTACAATTAATCCATTAAAAATACATCAGAGCAGGTTTGAGGAAGCCGCCATGTGCCCCCATCATATTTGAATACAGTGGCTGGTAAGGACATCTTTCTTCTGACTAATGGTGTTTTACGTATGTGGCTAGAGACCGGCCACATATATAATATGCTAAAGGTTGAGGAAAAGAGAAGCCGGGGTTCATGTGCCTTGGACTCAGACTCAGGATGTGAAGGATCATACCTGAAGTGAAGAGACGAGACGACACCACTGGCATCTCAACCCTCCTGTCTCTGGACAGTTGACGAGCTGGCTAAGCAACAACACGTGGATATAAGCTAACATTTTTCCAGCTAACGTTAGTCGAGTGTCCTAAAATCACACTCTCCCTCTGATAAACAATTTGATTACGTTCTCACATTGTATGAGAGATTATTCACTAAGTGCCTGAGTCCAACAAAGTTACATCCACTTCAAAGAGAGCTTCACTAATGCCAGCTAATAGCAGCAAACAGCAGCTAGCTGTAGCTAACAGTAGCAAAAACAGCAGCGCTTGCTGACAGGAAAGTTCAGAATGTCCTCACCAACTCAGTGTCATGGTCATCGATCAGAAGCGAGCTTCACTGACTCATCGACGAGTTTCAGAGCCTTTCACAGGTTTTACGGCCTGTTCCAGAGTAAATAACTACGGACCCTTCTTGCCCGACACTGACAGCTGAGGTAAACAGTGGACTGACAGCCGACACAGCAGGGAAAAGCTCCGGGGTGGAGCCGGTCCAAACAGTAGTAGAAGCACGCTCGCCAGCCATGGCCGTTACAGGGTACAGGCCAGATTTTTGATCTCTCTCTTGGCTGACAAATAAGAAAACAGAACTCTGCTGCCTGCAATCTATTGACATCTAGCAGTGAAAATTTTGCACACTGTAACTTTAAGGACATCATTTTGGCTGTGAGGACAGAAGCTCCACCCACCTGCTATTCAAACAGTTCATGGGGGCAGCCAATCAGCTGACTTAAAAGAGCTAAAACTGCTTATGTCAGAACCGAGGGTTCCAGTTTAAATACTGATTATTCTGAATGGTGAACAATGCTAAGCCACTGTAGAAGACCAAGAACTGCAAGTATGACTTTCAAAGCAAATAATTTGCTCCTCTGTGATCTGCTTTAGGTTGGAAAAGTCCAGGAATTATTTTCAGACTTCTTTCTAAATAATTTTATGCTCTTTTCACAACTGATGAAAAATCATGAAAAG
Source organism: Pterophyllum scalare (assembly GCA_024447675.2). Taxonomy (NCBI): domain Eukaryota; kingdom Metazoa; phylum Chordata; class Actinopteri; order Cichliformes; family Cichlidae; genus Pterophyllum; species Pterophyllum scalare. The sequence continues at coordinate 126,517 of JAMQGT020015436.1, read as the reverse complement.
TCTAACTTGGGTCCAGGCTGTGGTGTCGGTCCCTCAGACTGAGCTGAAGAGGAGGGTTGAGGTGGGGGAGTTGCTGGAGGTGGGGAGGTGTCCATTGGCTGAGCAGAAGGAGAAGGAGTGGAGGTGGTGGAGGAAGACGATGGAGGAGGAGGAGCAGCAGCAGCATCAGCTGTCTCCGTTTGAGAGGACGAGTCACTGGGTCGGCCCTGAAAGCCGACACAAGAAAGCAGCACACCCGTTACTGACAAAGGAGGAACTTCTCTGCAGCTTCTCTGCTGGGGTCATCTGAAGGCTGAGCGCTCACCTCCATTCGGTGGATGACATCATTGATGTCCCTCAGCAGGTTCTCAGCTAGCACCAGCCTCAGCCTCGGCTCACTCTGCACTGGCTGGTCCATATCAATGTGCACATTCACAGACCCGTTACTCTGTCAAAGTGACGATAAACAATTCAATGCCGTGTGTGACTGTGTACAATCAGCAGGAAGGGTATCATTATAATATGGTATAAAAGGATATTTAGAAATACTGATGTATTAATGGCTCACAATCTAAAGGACTAAACTGAATATTGTACCTATGGAGTAAGAATGGGGTGTTACTCAGGTTTGTGTGTGTGAAGGCAGACGAGTGAATCCTTTTGGTGTACTTCTCAGACTCAGTTACATGTTAAATGTTCACACCAGTACATTTAGAAAAAGACTGAACAGGCAGGACTTGTTTGAAGGGGCTGCAGGAGAAAGCCTCTTCTCTCTAAAACATGAATCGAGTCTTTGGTTTAACTGTGCCTGCACCTCTCAGACCCCCCCACAAGTTCATGTGCATGTGAAGACAGACTTGGTTGAGACGCGTGGCTGCCGAATTAAAAATGAGCTCGTATTTTATTTTTTTAAATGGTACATTTGACATGTTTATTGTTCTACTTTAAATAAAATATGTGTTTACGAGATTTCGTTATCTTTTTATGTGCATTTTACACAGCACGCCAACTTTACTGGAATAAAAAGTTGGTGTGTTTCACGTGCTGTGGTACTTCATGACCAATTTATAACCACCAATCAACCTCACATGCATGAGGCTTGTGCCAGGAAGGAGGCAAACCTGTTAGAAAGCCACACGGGCACCGGGAGAACATGCAAACTCCACACAGAAAAACTAACTAGCCCAAAGGACAGCGTCTCACCCCAGTGCTGGTTGTGACTCTGGCATTCCTGGCATTCTCTCCCATGCTGGACACCATCTGCTGGACTGACATCTAAATGAAAAGATTCAGAAGTACTGAAACTAAAACATTATCAGGAGCAGCGGGAATATTAAACCTAGACACCAAAAACAAACCAGAGGATGTGCTTCCACTTTGCTGCTGCGTGATGTGATAATCAGTAATGGAATGAGCTGCTGTTCATCACCCTTTGGTTATACATGCCTGTCCTGGCTCATCAGAAATTAGTGGCACCTCACAAGAGCAATGACACGTGGCAGCTTTACTTTGTAAAGTAAATAAATACGCTGTTGTAAATAAAGTGTGTTGCAGTACTGTATAATGATGTTACAACTAATAGAGGTTATTTTGATTTCATGCATTCTTCTTCCTTGTCAAAATCTTGAGCCTCTATTACCCACAATGCAACACAGCTACCAACAATCTCTTTAGAAGTTGGGTCTCTCCAAACTACACAGCAACAGCTTTGGAAAACCTTTCATTAACACATTTAGATCCGTCACAGCAAAGTTTCAGACGTCCGATACTGCTCACAGAGGAAACTAGGGGGTGCAGCTTTTTGCCATTTATGCCCCAAACTCTGTAATGACTGCCCTCAGAATATTTGAGAGGCAATATAAGTATAATTTCAAGAAACTCTTAAAGACACACTTCTTTAATCATGCATTAAACTAGCAATAAATTTAATTCGGAAAAGCCACGATGCTTTTCACAGAATCACTGTACAGGTGTACTATATGGTCGGTTCAGCCACAGTAATCAGGCACACAGAGAGAAGATGCTCTTTCTTCATCAATACAATAATCAGTGTTCTTCGATCATGTCTAAGCTTGTTTTTTGTTTCTTTATATTTGTGTGTTTGTGCCTTTTACTCATTTTTAAAAATGTTTTATGCCTGTGACGCCACCTGAAGCTCTGCATGTGATGCTGGACCACAAAAGCACACCTACCTGGATTTGCTGGGGATCCATGATGTTGACAGGCAGGTTGAACGTGCCGAGCATTACGTAGCTGTTAGCGTTGCGATCGTGTGGAGGCACTTGTGATGTTCCCTGGGAGGAAGAGGACGGCCCGCTGTCGGCTGAAGAGCCTCCTGGCCCTGTGCCGGGCTGTGAGGGTGGAGGGGGTGCTCGCTCCACCAGGTGGATCACCTTTCCACCCACATCTGGTAGAGACAGTCAAATGCAGTTGATGCTTTGAGACAATAAAGAGATTCTAGCTTCAGCCTGAAATGCTGAGACAGTTACTTTTGTCCACAAAATGTTGTTGGAGTCTTTTTGAACCACCACCAGCAAATGGGAGGAGAAGTGCAACTGATACCTGCAATTAAGTTGCAGTGACATATTTCAGAACATATCGAGAAGGCCTGTAATTTAGCTTACTTTTCTCCAAGCTGCCTCCCTGTTTTTGTTCTCTCTCTCTATAAACATGAAGTTCTAGTACAGACACAGCAACAATAAGCTTGTTCTCCATTTCTAATTGCTGGTGGTGTCACTAAGAAACACATTCAGTGGGCTTTCACCACAGATCATCAAAGCGAGTGTGTTTGCCTCCATTTGCATTAGTGTCATTTCACATCTTTATGTAGCCTTTGTATGCAACTGCTCCACATAAAAACTTTGCATCATGTTAGGTCTGAAGACCCCCCAACAGTGCAACGAAATAAGGCTGCAACTGACATATTATTCACCGATGAGAAATCCGGTTACGATAATGGAAATTTGGCAAAGGGACAAAATATTTATATTGGTGGTATTCAAATGTTTAATTAAATCTCTTAAAAACTTGTGTTTCCAACACACGGACTCTACTTGGGTGGGGTACTCGAATATTACAGGAGACACTCAGGAGGCATCCTGGTCAGATGCCCAAACCACCTCGACTGGCTGCTTTCGATGCAGAGGAGTCGTGGTCCTATTCTAATCCCTTCTGAGTGATGACGCTGCTCAACCCATTTCTAAGGGAGAGTCTAGACACCTTTTGGAGGAAGCACAATTCGGCGATTTATAGCCACAATGTGATTCTTTCAGTCACTACCCACAGCTCGTGGCCATAGGTGAAGATAGGAACATTGACCAACCACTAAAATGATCAGCTTTGCTTTCATGCTCAGCTCTCCTCACCACAACAGACCATTACCGACCAGCTGGCATCTAAAAATCTAATCTAATTCTGTGGAGAAAACTGCAGCTGATTATCAGAATAACAGACTCGTTTGTCTGCCTGATTGATTAATGCATGAATTACAGCATCTCTTCCAGTTAATTACACACAGTTGTTGCTTTCTCCCAGAGAAGTGGGCATGAGCAAAAAGCTTTAGAAAGAAGAAGCAGCAACGCTGAAAAGACCACGGTTAATTCCTGTTAATTTGTAACTAAGTGCATGCAAGACCAAATACCCACAAAGCAAATTTCATACTTTCTAAGAAGAAGTGCAAAGACCAGCAAGTTAAAATCAAGTTCTGCTTCTTTTATTTACTTACTGTAGTCAGCCAGAGTCCTTTCATCCTGCAGCACTCTGCCCTGGTAGATCAGCCTCTGTTTATCCACGGGGATACCCACTGAAGGGGCGATGTGCTCTTTGAACTCTTTCACTGTGAGCTACAGCAAAGATCAGACAGACATGAGTGATGCCACAATAAAGATGAACTCAGAGAATTTCCTCCACAGTTCCCAGTAGGAGCCATGCATGTATTTACCTGAGCGCCGACGGTGTAGGTTCTGCTCTGGGAGTCTAATGTCTTCACCGTCACCTCTATGTCAGCAGTCTGTTCTTCCATTGTGTTCCTGTTACAGAAAAGTGTATTTAAAGCTCAGCTGAAACTGGATTCTCAAGGTCAACATGATATTGTTATCCGAAAGTTTAAACACTTTGATAATTTGATATCCGCTCATATTTACTGCTTAGCATAAACATCTACTTTTAATAAGAAGTCTGTTTTAAAGAACTGTGACGAAAACTAACTGGGACAATTTACAGTATAAATGATCTCAAGTTAAATGATCTCAAACATATCTCCAGTTAGCTGACACATACTGACTGCTATCAGTACAAAAGGTGGGTCAAAACTTGATGTGCAGGTCAAAGGTTACTAACTGATATCGCTCCTGCAGTTACAGATAATGATTATTCTCAATTAATGTCCATTTTATCACTGATAATTACTCACTGGGTCTATAAAATGTAGATATACAAAATAGCTACAAAATATCATGGAGGTATATTTAATATGTATGCTTTGTCCACAATAGTTAACCATCCATCCTCTTCTGCTTATCCTGTTCAGGGTCACGGGGGGACTGGAGCCTATCCCAGCTATCATAGGGCGAGAGGCAGGGTACACCTGTGCAGGTCGGACAGACAAGCACTCACACTCACACCTGTGAGCAATTCAGAGTGACCAATTAACCTAACCCCAGTAAGTGCATGTCTTTGGACTGTGGGAGGAAACCCACGCAGACACGGGGAGAACATGCAACCTCTACACAGAGAAGCCCGGGCCAAGGTGGAATCAAACCCAGACCTTCTAGATGTCCTTCTAGCTGTGAGGCGCAGTGCTAACCACCACCACCGTTAAAAATTAAATGTTTTTTAAATATTTAGAAATATGCAGCATATAAAGCAACAAAACACTGTGTGGACCTATAATAAAACTAAATAAATAACACCAAAAAATGGTAACCACAATTCTTTAAGTGCATCCCCTGGTAATAATAATTAACACTATTTAACTATTTAACTTATTACCAGTACTTTTTCCTCTAATGTTTTGTCACCTAATTTCCTGTTTATTCTGGGACCACTTGTGAAGTTTCAGCACTAATGTGGCAACAAAATATTATATTTGGTGTTTTGAAGGACTCCATGAACTGACAAGTGTTAACACTAAATCATTCATTATTTCAGGTCAGTCAACAAGGAAATCTTCTAAACATTAACTGACTGTCAGCCTGCGAAATGTTAAAAGGCCATTTCCAAACACTTTACACATCATTGTACAATGAGAAACTTTATTCACAAATGGATAGCATTCAAGACAGCTGCCAGTCTTCCCAGGAGTAGAAATCCCAACAAATTTACCCCAAGTCAGAGCATGCAATGCTCAGAGAAAAGGCAAAAAACTCAAGAGCTGCATCCCAGATTCTACAGACCTCAGTTAAAGCATGTTGAAGTTTAAAGTTCATGACAGCACAATTAGAAAAAGGCTGAACAAGTATGTAAGAGTTGCCAGGAAAAAGCCTCTTCTCCCTGAAAAGAACCTCAGAACAAAGCACAAAACGTCTTTGGCCAGATGAGACCAAAGCTGAGAAGTTTGACCATAAAGCACAGCACCAAACACAGGAAACCAAACCAAACACAGCAAATCAGCACAAGAACCTCAGACCAACTTTCGGCAAGGTGGTGAAGGGCTGATGATTTGGGCTTGTTTTGCAGTCACAAGATGTGGGCACACTGCAGTCATTGAGTCAATTATAAACTACTCTGTTTACCAAATTACTATTGAGTCAAATATGATGCCATCTGTTCAACAGCTAAAGCTTGGCTGCAACTGCATCATAAAAACAGACACGGCAACAAATCTACATCAGAATGACTGAAAAACAGAAGGTGTGCTTTATTTTTACCATGAGTGTAAGAGTAAGGTTTAGCTTCTTTTCCCTTCCATTTAATTAGAAAAATCAGGTCCTCGGGAAATGTTTACCTCTAGAATTTTTAACTATTTTCTAACATCTTAGTTAGAGCCTAAACTAGGCAGCATGTGTTTTTTTTTAAATGCCGTCCGCAGCTACAGAAAACGTTTATCAACAAATTATTACGAAGTTGCTCCTTCCTCAAACCCAGCAGTAACAATACATGCAGCGGTGTTTTCAGCAAAAGCACTGATGTAAATCTGAAGGAAACGGCTCAGTCTGACCGCTTACGGCGCTTGAGTTTGCCTGCTGGGTAACGTCGTACTGTGCTGGGCCGGACACCGGCACAGACTCTCTTTGTTTTCGTACGTTGCTTTAATTTAGCACTCCGAGCGGTGACATATGACGCTAACACAGATTACGTATAGCGCTAGCGTACTTAGCGATTACTGGCTTGCTAGCATGAGTTAGCTTTGCTTAAGTGACAGCCGCTGAGAATGAAGCTAACTTTGAGGTAACTAGGCTAAAGCTACATACACGAAACGTTAAAATCAGCTTGACGGTGTGACACTTTGTGTTCATCAAGGCTGTGTCGTTAAACGTTTACCTTAAAAGTCACTATCCTCTCGACTCATCCAGTGTATGCAGTTTTTTCTTATCATCAGCTAGCATGCAAACCACTTCCCTGTAGCTGCTCTGGTACTTGCCAGAAACTGCCAAGCTACGTGGATGTGACGTCAAGGCGGCACCGGAACCCCTGCGCGTTCAGAGGGTGAAAGGAAAGAAAAATGGCGAATCTCGTGGAAGCGACTACCCAGCAGCAGTTTGAAGATTTCTTAGCCAAAGCTGGGAAATGCCTCACCGTGGTGCATTTCCAAGCAGCGTGGGCTCCTCAGTGCGGCCAGATGAACGAAGTGATGGCCGAACTGGCCAAAGAAAACGCGCACACTACGTTCGTGAAGCTGGAGGCGGAAGCTGTGCCGGAGCTGTCAGACAAGTATGAAATTTCCTCCGTCCCTACTTTCCTTTTCTTCAAGGGGGAGAAGAAGTGGATCGCCTCGACGGGGCTCACGCTCCGGAGCTGACCAAGAAGGTGCAGCGCCTCGCGGTGAGCAAGAGTCCCGCTGGAGCTGCTGAGGGAAGCGGCGCAGATCTGAACCAGCGGCTGAAGAAGCTGATCAACGCCGCCCCCTGCATGCTTTTCATGAAAGGGTCTCCCCAGGAGCCCCGCTGCGGATTCAGCCGGCAAATAGTGGCGCTGCTGAAGGAGCACAACATCCAGTTCAGCAGCTTCGACATCCTCTCTGATGAGGAGGTCCGACAGGGGCTGAAAACCTACTCCAACTGGCCCACCTACCCCCAGCTGTATGTGAACGGGGAGCTGGTGGGAGGACTGGACATCGTGAAGGAGCTGGCTGAGTCTGGAGAGCTCGAGAACACCTGCCCGAAGGCTGTCACCTTAGAGCACCGACTGAAGACCATCATCAACCAGGGCCCGGTCATGCTGTTCATGAAGGGCAACAAAGAGGCTGCCAGATGTGGCTTCAGCAGGCAGATCCTGGAGATTTTGAACGGTACCGGGGTGGATTATGACACCTTTGATATCCTGCAGGATGAAGAGGTGCGTCAGGGGCTCAAGACTTACTCTAACTGGCCGACCTACCCTCAGCTCTACGTGAAGGGAGAACTTATCGGTGGTTTGGACATCGTCAAGGAGCTGAAGGAGAGTGGAGAGCTGGTATCAGTCCTGAAGGGGGAGTCATAGGTGGATCTGCGCTGGCCATCCGGGGGAGGGCTGCACATGCCCGGATCAGCTCATGTAACCCTGCATAGGGGTCATAATATTCTCTAATAACTAAAGCATGGTAGCAGGTGGAGAGTCCCTCAATTTACAGTCAGAAACAAAACTGCATTCAACAGTGAGAATTTACTAATGGTTTTCTTTCTGGAAAAGATTGTTCCTGGAAAGTTGTGCTACTAGAAATTCTTGAGTACATCTGAAGAATCGTTTAAAGTGAAAGTTTGTGTCTGGATAAAATACTTCTCCTTGCTGTCTGATTCTAGGAAAAATGATGACTTTAGTTCCCAGCACTGTGTTTCTTGGGTTTATGTCTTTCCTTCTGGTATTCACAGCTTCACCCTTCAGATGTATTAAGTCAGCTTTTGTTTGCCTGCTCAGTCCAGCGGCTCACTATTCACGCCGTCCTGTCTGTACATTCTTCACCTTGAAAGTTAGAAAAGCTCTTTTTAACTGTGCAAGGACCACTGGTAACAAGCTACGTGTGTTCATCAGTAAGATTATGATTAAAAAGTAACAAACAGCCTCAGGTGGTGTTCTTTTATCGTTGTTTAAGAAGCGTCACATTGCCTTTAACCCTGTGAACACAGTGAACAGTGAAAGAATTGTGTTGGAATTGCATTAATTTCTTTGTAGGTTAATAAAAGCTCATCCAGTGCTCCAGCAATGAAATCAAAGTTTGTGAACCAGTTAATATCACACCAACAGCTGCTCTTTATATAAACGTGCTGTTTCCAAGAAATCATTTAAAGGCTGGATTCATATGAATAAATATGTTCATTCTGCTGAGTGGTGGAAGAAAATTACCACTGTTACAGAAATCCTTTGTTTACAGTGTGCAGAGTTAAGGAGGGATGAGCTGTGGACCAAACCACTGTAAGGTACATGGGGTGCCCGTCTTTCAAAATTTATGAATTTACTGTTTTACATCTATGATTTAAACCAATGGCTTTCACTGTGTGTAATATTATTTAATATTTCAGTGATGGACAAAAAAGGAGCTAGCTTATCTCCCCTTTAATTTCTGCCCAAGGTTACATTGACAGGAAGTGAATGGATGGATAGATGGTTACATTGACGTGACAACACAATTTCAGGGAGGGATATAGGCTTATATGGTTTTCCACTACTGCAGAACAGCACCATCACACATGCTGGCTTTGAGCCGTGCACTGAGATTAATTCCTAAAGGGCCCTCTTCTTTTTCTCAGGAGGATTTTTTTGAATGGTTAAAAGACAATTTTCCACTTCTCAGTCCACCTTAATTCTGCAGCAATCTTCCCCAGACCCCCCCCCCAGCTCAGAGACCAGCCGGTCTTTGGCAGTTTATTGCATTGGATGATTGAAGACATATTGGCAGTTTAAAAATGTCTTCACTTAAAAACAGGGGCCTCAGCAGCATGTGGAATAACCATAAAGAGCCACAGCAGCCTGGCACCCCCTCATCATGCTGGTCACACACTGCTGTGGGACAGCATCCCATTCTCCAACAGCAATCACCCCACCCAATACACCAGGCAGAGTCAACATCCATCCATTCTCTTCTGCTTATATAGTTCAGGGTTGGGGGCGGACAACCATTCACACCTATGGGCAATTTAGAGTGACCAGTTAACCTAACCCCAGTAACTGCATGTCTCTGGAGTGTGGGAGGAAACCAGAGTACCCGAAGGAAACCCACACAGACATGGGGACAACATTCAAAGTCCACACAGAGAGACCCGGGCCAAGGTGGAATCAAACCCAGGACCTAGGCTGTTCCTCACAGACGTGGATTCATTTAAGGGGAATAAACAGGCTTTCCAACAGATATATAACCAGGAAGCATCGTTACAAAGAAACAATCAACCGAAACACTAATTTCCTGACTTTCTGTGCTAAGTTTATTTACAATACAGCTGAGTAAGCATACATGAAGGAACAGGTTATAATTAAGCTAATATGATGTGAATTATGATGCAGGAATGAAGATTTTCCTTCATTCATTTTCAGGTGTGATTCATGTGGTTATTCAGGTGTAATGACTCCACCTTGTGGAAGCAGGTGTAGAGCGTGACTCTAACCAAAATAACAGTAAAGTCTCCACGTAGGTGTGACAGGAACAGGATCAGCTAATCAAATGTTTGGATGGTTATTCATCAAATCTTTTTAAAGCAGGTCATTTACTGTGAATATTTGCTTTGGTTTCTTAATGCTTTATCATAGTTTTATCAATGATATTAAATGAAATATTCTTTTGTTCCGGACAAGATTGTTTTCCTGAAATGTTTTTTTTTTTTTTTAATCAAAGGGTTCCTGATTAAGCTGTGTGCTTTTAATAATGTAGTAAACGAGTTCTCCCAAAGCTAGTGTGTGATGATGAAAGCCTTCAAACATGAAGTTAATGATTTCCAGTGTGTTGTGTATGGTGTGGTGTGGATCAGCACATGCAGATTCCACTAATGCTGGAACTCTGGCTGTTGTTTGCTAATTTACTGAGACTTTCTCTAAATGAACTGGAATTTGGTCGGTGACAGTTTCAAAGTTGCCACAAACACCTCCTACAGGCGATGATGACTCAGTGACGGTGCATTTTAGGCAGATTTATTCCTTTCAGAAGATCTTGGATGAGTAAGGCTGTGTGTGAGAAATCATGATTCAGTTTACTATAAATGTATTTATCCTAAAGCTGAGGTTATACATTAAAGGATGCAAATCTCCCATTTACAACCTTCTATTTACCTTTAAAATTCAGGGATAATGCCAGTGCACAGGTTAATAATTTACCTGCAGCTACACTGATAAATGGGAACACTGCAAACATTCAGTCCTGACAGACTGCAGGCATTTCGATCAGGTTTATTACAAAGTGCTGACTCAGACTGCAGTCATGTTAAAAGAAGTCTTGTCTTCTCTTCTGTCTTTGTACACTTTGTTGTATCAAGCCATCGTTCCCTGCTTGGAGCCCGAGATGCTGTCTGTGAGTGCTATCGACCGGCAGAAGGTGAGACAAAATCAAATGCAGATGTTCGAGTTTATGAAAATACCAAAGGCCCTCACACCGCAGGTTTTTTTTACCATAACTTTGACTTGACAGGAAATACCGTTGACCTTTATTGCATAATGTTCTGGTTAAATGTTGCTTATCTGTATCCAACTGGTATTTCAGACTTACTACAACTGCAGAGAGATTCACCAAGATTGAATATTAAGCACAACCACAAAGATGTACTTTCTACTCCCCCAGTTCTTTCCATAAGTGGTCTTCTGACGTGGCCCATTTTAAACCGCTGCCATTTTCATATCGTTACTGCTGCCCCACACTCTCACGCTTTGTGTGTGTCTGTTACAGTATCTAGGAACATGGTACTTCAAAGCAGCAGTCAGTCAGAGAGAGGCCGCACATCCAGAAGTTCAGAGCGCTGGACAACATCCGGTTCACCATGGAGGAGCTAGCAAACAACACACTGCTGCTAACTGGACACATGCGCATGTGAGGCAGCACGCTCTCACACACACACATGCATGCATACACACACGCATGCACATACACACACACGCAACAAGTATAACATATAAGGAGAAAGCCTCTTCTCTCTAAAAACCCTGGCTTTGGTCTCTGCATGTTTGTCTCGGCACTTCTCAAATGTCCTTTGGACAGATGAGACCGCTCTGAGCACTCAGATAGAGTAGAAAAGCACTATATAAGAACTAGTGCATTTACCATTTACCAAAGTGGAGATGTTCAGCCACAACGCCCAGGGATGAGACAGGGATGGAAGTAAAAGTGATAGCTCAGAAGAGGACTCACTCACACTTGGATACAAGTGTATCCAAGAGAATCAGAGCTGTACAGATCAGGGCGCCGGAGTGCAGTGTACCTGAGAAAAGTAGACCCCTACACTGTGGATATGGAACTTCATGATAAAGTTTTAACCTTTGAAATTGATACTGGATGCTGCCTAACAGTTATGAATGAAGAGACTTTTAAAGAGACTTGGAAACACTGCAAACTGCCCAGCCCGAGGCCCACCAAAATCAAGCTGGAATCGTACACAGGGGATCCTGTGAAGGTGATTGGTGCAACAGCTGTCAGAGTCAGGTACAAGCAGCAGAGGAAAACACTGCCCCTTGTGGTGGTCAAAGGGGACGGTCCCCGCTTGCTAGGATGAGGGTGGCTTGAGGAAATACACCTGGACTGGAGAGAAATCAAAAACAAACACACCAGGTAAAGACAACAGAAAATAACACACTACAGCAAGTGTTAAACAAACATGAGGATGTGTTCAAAGAGGAGTTGGGCACCCTGAAAGGCACGAAATGTGAAATGGGATGCCACCCCACGATTTTTCCATTCACGGTCAGTTCAGTTTGCCATACGGGCAAAAGTGGACGAGGAAATAGACCGACTGCTAAAAGAAAACACCATCTCACCCGTGAAATATGCTGAATGGGCGGCACCGATTGTGCCAGTTCTGAAGCCTATAGGGACAGTGAGGTTATGTGGAGACTACAAGCTTACTGTAACCACAGCAGCTTCTCTGGAACAGTATCCAGTACCCAGAGTTCAGGACCTGTTTGCAGCACTGTCTGGAGGAAAGCAGTTCTCAAACTTGGATATGAGCCATGCTTACCAGCAAATACTCCTAGATGACATCGAGTCCAAAAAGTCTGTGACAGCGAACACACACCGAGGGCTGTTCACATAAAACAGACTGCCTTTTGGAGTGGCATCTGCTCCAGCCATTTTCCAGAGGACCGTGGAAGGCCTTTTGAAAGGGATACCTCTGGTGGATGTGTATTTAGATGACATTTTGGTAAGCAGAGTGAATGAAGAAGATCATCTGAAGAACCTGGACGAGGTGTTGGTCAGGTTGGAAGAGGCAGGCTTACGACTGAAAAGAACAAAATGCTGAATTTTCTGCACCAGACTCCCACGGGCATGCCAAAGATGAAGGGCCCATAAATCCTGATGAGTTAGTTCAACTCAAATTATTTGAGCAAACCGAATGCCTTGAATCATTTCAGTTCATTAACTCAAACTATTAAAGTATGAAAAAATGACTCATTATGAGTTAAAGTAACTCAGATATTTTGCGTTAAAGCAGCTTGGCTGAATAAAGCCAAAAATGCTCTGATTTGATTAAAAGTAAACATAACATGGCTGCCATTTTTTTTCTTGGGCAGGGGGGGTTATTTGACAGTCAGCGGTGAAGAGGGATGGGGAGGTCACACAGTATGGGATGCAAACCTGCGCCGTCGGCACCGTCATGTGGCACATGTGGTCAGCTGTCCCATTGAGCCACCCAGGCGCTCCTGAGTGAATCTATAAATATACTTATACAAACATTATTTGTTAAAATAGTGAATTTTCTGTGAATTAACTTATTTAACAGTTAGTGATTTAATTAATTATTCTATCTTTTTGATATGACCAACATCAAAACTTTACACTTTGGGGATCGTTAACAATTATCTGCATACATATTTGCTATGTGATTATTTAAAAACTCAAATAGAAACAACAGTTGAAAGATGAAGTGGTGTTTACATTTTTTGGAATGATATAAGATAAACTCCAAGAAAATGAGTCAGTGGAGCTAACTGGAAATATATTACCACAACTTACTATACTTAATACTCAACAAATTTAAGTGTACACAGAACAGCTGAGTTAGAACTTCAACAATTCATTTTAATTCTATTTAATTAATGAGTGGCTCCAACTTTTTCAGCAGATTAAGTTAAACGAACTCACTTCTTTTATTAAGATATACTGTTAGGTTTTACAGTGTATGTATGGTGGCCGGGGATGAATGAGAGTAGTGAAAGAGAGGTGCAATCATGTGACGTGGTCCAGGATCCATGTGGATTATGCAGAAGATGGATAGAAGTGTGGATGGATGGATGGAAGCATGGATGGATGGATGGATGGATGGAAGCATGGATGTATGGATGAAAGCATGGATGGATGGAAGCATGGATGGATGGATGGAAGCATGGATGGATGGATGGATGGATGGAAGCATGGATGTATGGATGAAAGCATGGATGGATGGAAGCATGGATGGATGGATGGAAGCATGGATGGATGGATGGATGGAAGCATGGATGGATGGATGGATGGAAGCATGGATGGATGGATGGATGGAAGCATGGATTGATGGATGGAAGCATGGATTGATGGATGGAAGCATGGATGGATGGATGGATGGAAGCATGGATGGATGGATGGATGGATGATTGATGGGTGGATGGATGATGGATGGATATTTATTTAATAAAATCTTATTTTGGACAGTGATGTGTAACTCCAGCCATCACATGTAGTAATTTCATGAATAGAAATGTTGGAGTGTTGCTGAGTTTGAAAAAACCAACACGTGCGTGAAACTGGTTAACAGAACTAAGAGAAACAAGAAACCCCGTGATGATAGATACCAGAATTAGGGAAGTGATGTGTAAAAAAATGTAACAGATGATTCAAAAGTGAAAGTCTTTATGTGTCTTTCAGTTGTATTTATAAATTGTTCTCAATGTTTTTCAGGGGGGATAACTGCATAAAGCAGACTTGGATCTATCACATAAATCTTGAGATGAATGATTTGGAACTGGAAGGTATCCACAGAATACATGCACGCACACGCACACACACACACACACACACACACACACACACACACACACACACACACACACACACACACACAGATGACCAGTATATATGGGTTTGTGCAGGTCAGAGACAGTTATATTGTTTAAGATGGTAACTTTGTGCTAATAAAAAAAGAGAGAATAGACAATAAATAAAGTATTCCAGGGATTCAGACACTTCCCAGATTTCTATTGTTGGTTGTTTTGGGAAACCCCTGATTGTTTCTGTGAGATCATCAGTAGCACTAAAGGTCAGCAGTGAGATAATTTTTGGGTTTCAGCTTTAAAAATATATTATTCTTCTGTACGTGCAGGAGTTATCTGTCTCTTTATAACCTCTGGAAACTCTCTGGATATATATATATATTTTTTAATTCCAGCCCCGGCTCTTTTTGATCAGCACACCACAAACCCAGAAAACATCCGCACATCTCAGCTGTTTGCTGAAGTTAGACGTTTCCTATTTGATTACAATTAAAGTGCTCATTAAGGCAACTAACATGTGGTCACCTTGGTAAAATGATGACCTGAATCATTTTTTTAATAAAAGTTTCATTTCATTATATTTTTTCATGATGTTTTTTTCATGATGTTTTTTTAAAAAGTTTTTTGTCTTTTCTGAAAAACCTGAAAAAAGGACTTTATTTTAACGCTGTGATGATTTTCAGGTCCGGTCAGTCCTAGGGGTGTGTTGCTGTAATTGATTTGCTTTGAATAATGTGAACTTTCTACTACATTCAGCAGATTACTGATATTTAAAAACCAACCACTGCACCTTTGGCTTGTTTTGTGTGACGCTGATGGTGAGCGATAACCCACCCACGCTCAGAAATGCAGAACTTCCTGATAGCGCCCCTACATTTGGACAGAAGTGGTTTCCTTTAGTTTGGGTTGCAGGGTACGGAAACTGCTTGAGAATGTCAGGTCAGGTGAAATCCTGCAGCCTGCTCTCTATAAGCCTGTTTGTTCATGTACATGAACATGAATTATGTCTTGTTTTTCCACTGCAGTCAGTACGACATGAAACGACTTCATTCAGGGAGAAGTCTGTTTCATGTTTGCAGCAGGTCTCTTCTGCCCAAACCTATGCAAGTATAATGGTGCTGTGTGGGCTGTGATCTGTGTCTATGGTGGTGTTAACATATCATCATCATCGTTCACTTCCTGTCTTCATAGCTGGACTTTTTTGCTCTTTAAAAGCGGTAAAACTTGTGGCTTTGTAACCAACTGCCGTGGCATTGTGATGTATCCTGTTCAGATTAATTTAATAGTGGTACTGGCCCAGGTTTATTTTCCTGCCATGTCTTTTTCAGTCTGTGTCACATCACATGCTGACATTGAAGCAGCTATAGTTCAGTGTAGACCCTTCAAACACTTAAGCCCACGTTTCCCTAAAGCCTGCGTGGACCCTGCATAGCAGCTCTGGGTAACAAAGGTACCTTAAAGTGGAGTTAAATGAACCGGGATACGACCTGTTCATCAGTAGGTCTTTAGATTTACCTCATGGAGGTGGTAGGAAACAGAAGAGTGTGCAAATCTGTAATTATAGCAGAATGAAAACAAAATATTACAGACTTTTCTCTTTTGCTTAATGCGTAAATCTACAATGCTCCATCTGCCCCCCATTCCTCCATCCATTTTCTGCTGTTGATCTGGGTCCAGGTCGCAGGTGCAGCAGTCTAAGCAGAGATACCCAGACCTCCGGCTCTTCTTCAGCTTTACATCGAGGCATTCCCAGGACAGCTGAGAGAAACAATCTCTCCAGTGCTTCCTGAGTCCTCCTGGTCAGACATACCTGAAACACCTCACCTAGGTGGTGTCCAGTAGGTGCCCTACCCTGATGGAGCAGCAGCTCTAAGCAGACTCCCACCATAGTTTAAAGCCGTCTGCTCTGTGGGGAACGTGAACCGTCATTTTGGGTTATGCAGCAGGACAACGATCAGAAACACCGCAGCAGCTCCACCTCTGAATGGCTCAGAAAACTAAACTCTGTACTTAAACTGGACTGAGATACTTTGAAACCCCCCAATGTGGCTGAATTCAAATAATTCTGTAGAGAAGAGTGGGCCAAAGTTCCTCCACAGCAATGGGACAGACTCACAAACGCTTGATCTGAGTTCACCAGTTATCAGGTTTAGGAGGCAGTTACTTTTTCACACAGAGCCGGCAGGTTTGGATAACTTTGTTCCCTTAATGAATAAAATCATCCTTTATTGCAGCGTCTCTATCCTTTGTTGTGCCACAGGCTGGCCTTTAAGGTGTGGCAGATAAATAATAAACAATACGACCATCATAAAAACTGTGATATTCTCTAAATGTAATAATAACAGATAAACAGATCTTCATACAATAAAAAATAAATAAATAAATAAATAAATAAATAAAATAAAATAAATGTAATAATAAATGTGAACCCACTGTGTACTCGTGTGCAACTTTATCAGCAGCATCCTCGTAACATCGAGCCAACATCATAACATGAGAAACATCCTCGCTGCCTCTCTGATCACCATGGTAACATTTAAACATACCTTCAAAATAAGATATATCGCAAAAACTAATTTTAAGCACATGAAAAATACAGCTCACCATAACGCTGAATCAGTGTGAGGCCTGAACTTGCTGCTCTGCGATGAGACGATCCCACCTGAGGCAGGGTTATCGTAGTTTGGGATTTTACGTTATAGTTTAGTTTGAGTTCGTTTTTACTTTTTCTCTCTAATTCAGTTAGTTTTAATTAGTTTTCAGAGCGGTTTTGCTCGTTTTTATTAGTTTTTATTTTGGTTTCATGCTTAGTTTTAGTTAGTTTCAGTACTAGTTTAGTATTTTCATACTTAATCAGGTGCAAGATTCCAGACGCAAAAGTGACTGTTGTGTAATGAAAACTCGACAAAAGAAACCCTTTAAAGAAATCTATTCAACAACCAGCTGTTCACAGACAGCAGCACTACATGCTAAATGTTTGTAACATTAAGGACACACATGAACACCAACAGGGAGAAACAAAGAAAATATGAACTCCAAAACTCAATAAATTCTACAATAAACTCCAATAAAGTTCAGCGTCAGTGCAGCAGATTAACAACACCTACATGTGGTGTTTGACACAAACAAACTCTTTGAAGGAGTCAAAGGTCAAATCCAGCTGCATCCTGATGTTCTCCACTTGAAGCTGCTTCTGTTTAGTACGCTCCTAATTAGACTTGCAGGGTCTTTGCGGCCTCTGTACACAACCTACGGAAGTGGGTTGTGTACAGTCTGCACTTATGCATGTGTAGCTGGATTGTGTGTGTTAATTACCTTGTGGTCTTGTGCTGGTGTTTTATATGCAGTGCAGGCTGGGACTTTTTTTTGGTCTTCACTCTTTTGTCCTCTGCAAACATATTTGTCCCTGTTTGTTCACTTTCTTCATTCCCTCACATCCATCCCGATAGTTTCAGCAGTCTCCCTCCAGGAATCTGCTGACATTACTGTGAGCACCAGCGCAGTGAGCATGCCCGCAGTTGCCCGATGGGGCAGAAAAAATAATTTCATATCAATCCACAAGGCTTTAAAATAAATGACAAACAAGACAATGAAAGTCAGTTTATCGATAATTTCAGTTAGTTTTAGTTAGTTTTGTAAACTCGCAATTCAGTTTTAGTTAGTTATCGTTTTTTCCTTTTAATTTTAGTTTTTATTTATGTGCTATTATATACTATAATAACCCTGCTCTGAGGGGACTGGGAAACAAAGACACTGTGTTGCTGAAGTCCAGTGTACTCTGCTGCAGATAATCCCGCTTCACATAAAAATGATGAAGAACAGTTTTTAGGGCTGTTGTGGCAATCTCCATGTATTCTACCATGACTTTTATCCAGAACACTGTCAGAGTTGTTCTCTGGAACATTCTTTGGCCCTCCATAATTGTTTCTATCCTTGTTCACACTTTTTTCCTTCAAAATGATGCAGAGGCTTGTCTTTTAATGCAGAATATTTGGTCTCCACCCGGTGAAGCAGTTTCGATGTCTTCATCGTCTCATTAGAGAGCCGGTGTCCATGTATAATGCAGAGTGGGTGTGTGGTTGTCTGTTAAATGAGTTGTAGGCTCTTCTTCTGTCTCCTCACTGAGCCTTTTCCTCTTCCCAAAGAGACCTTTGTTTTTACTAATTTTTGCTGGCTTTTGGGTTTAATTTTAGCATATCACATGACCGAGACGAGCGTCTTGACACAGATCAAGAGTGAGTCATAGACAGAGAGAATCTGGCCATTTTTCAAAATAAAACATAGTTCAGCCTCATAAATAAAACAGAAATATTGTTATTTAAAGTTATTTATCCTTCCAGTGTGGCCCAATACCAAATGACCCACGGAGCAGTACTGGTACAGTACAGTGTTTGATGATCGGAAACATGTGAGTGTGACAAATAAGACATCAGGAAGAGCCAAACACCTCCTCACAGAGCTGTACTTCTCAGATCCGTGCTTTTGTGGAAAAGCCCGTGAGAGAGTTTCCCATGACTGAGATTTGATGTTATTCTTCAGGTATTTATTATTAACACTGCTGCCTGTGAATCCCCTTTGCTGGATCACAGTTTTTAAGACATCCTGCATGATGATATCCTGCAGATCCCCACAGCGGATCCCCGCAGCAGATCACCACAGCAGATCCCCACGGCAGATCCCCAAAGTAGATCCCCGTGGCAGATCCCCACAGTAGATCCCCGCATCAGATCCCCGCAGTAGATCCCCACAGTAGATCCCTGCAGCAGATCCCGACAGAGGATCTCCGCAGCAGATCCCTGCAGCAGATCCCCGCAGCAGATCCCTGATCAGATCAGAGGTTGTTTCCAAAGGTTTACTGTTGTTTTTACTGTAATGGTGAGTTGAGCCTGGAACACAAACAGGAAGTCCCACATTCAGCACCTGAAATGAGCCCTGCTCCATTATGAGTGAAAATTTCTGTCACCTTTTATGGACTATTTTTTAGTAAAAAAAAAGGTATGAAATGGAAACCACAGAAGGGACTGTACGCAATATTTTATCCTACCTCAGGTCACTGCGGTATTCTTGTGATTTAACCCTTTAATGGCAAATCTAATTATACTTTTATTACTTAATAATAATTAAATTCAAACTGAGCTTTTCTACTGGATCACGCCCACAGCCCTCACACTCTCTACTTACATAGGGCCTCATTTCCTCTGTTTCTTTCTGACCCACTGATGTGATGCAGCATGTTATAATAAAACTGAAAGAATTTGCTTCCTAAAATGAGATTTTCACACATGGATGCTATTTGAAGTTAAAGTTTGAAGCATTAGAAGAGAACATTTGCTTTTTCCAGGAAGGCCACAGCGTAAGAACCTGCTGTGGAGCGGCAAGTGGGCCAACTGCACCGAGTGCATCGTTTTCCAGGAAGTAGAACCTCCACTAGACAAGAAGGACGTGGAAGACTCCCTCCACAGACACATGCTGTATGGTGAGCCATCCTAAAGAAGTAGAAGTATGCAAATCAGTTATTGTAACATTCTCACGGTTTGTGCTCAGATCTGAAATATTACAGATAAGTGATCATTCGACGTCTGCTCATTCAGAAATAACAAAAACTTCATTCAGTGCTAAGATTATTCATCAAACTGCATACATGCTCGTTTCCCTTTTGGCTTCAGTTTAAGTTGCCTGCATCAGACAAATTCTGATGGCTAAATTTATTGTTTGAAAGACAGAAAGTTTAATATGAGAATCATTTTTCTACAGTCTTCTAAAACATCTGGATTTGGCCCGCACTCGTCATTAGAGAGACTCAGTCAGCTTCATGTGGACGTGTTTCACACGGTGTCCAGTTTAACACAGAAAAAAACACTGGATTCTTGTTTAGTTTGGCTGTGACGTGTTTAAACACTGTGGAAACGTTTGGTTTGGCTTGTGGTGATTGTAAATGATTGACAGCCCTCCAGCTGTTTACTGAGTGAACAATCTACTTTTTTACTTTTGCCTTTCTCTGAAGCTCGCAGCAGCAATAACTCTGAGATGGTGACAGCGTTTCTGAAAAATGCCGCCTGTCATAACATGCAGGCAAACGTCACACCACATCAGGACAAAGGTTTGCTCTTTAGATATTATCAGTTTTGTGTATGCATCGTCATTATGTTTCTGAGTAACCTTTAAAATTTGATGTGTATTTGCAGAGTTTTGCACCTAGTTACCCAGATGAAGGTGGGCACACACAGTACGATGAATGTTTTACTGCTGATTTCATCCTGCTGGCTGACACTGTGCTGTCTGTCTCCTGGTTTTACAGGCTGCTGTTGGAGCCCATTAATAAGAATATTTCTCTTGTGTAACTTAATTAAATAAAAGCATACTCATGAAATATGCTTTTCCACCTTCACATTTCCACAGAATAAGTTAAAGTGCATCACAGTCATTTGTATTGTTAAAGCAGCCGCCCTGCCAGGTGGGCGGCTTGGACGCTCGACTTTCTGAAGACGATAACGCGAGACCGAGGAGACGCAGGATTTTGATACCATAAATGCATCCACTAAAGCTTTAAACCTCAGTCAGCTTGACCTCAGGGTCAAGGTCATAGGTCAGGTTTACTGAAAATCTTCACTGGAGGAGGATATCAGACAGGCTTCTCATGCTGAGCGCTGAGCTGCATCTACTCACAGGCGCTGACTCTCTGGACTTTGGCAGGTTTCTCGGTGCTGCAGTATAATCCGCAGCTATATCAGCGCCACTCTTTTAAGCTTTTTCCCAGTTTGCATTCAGTGAATTTTCACACTGATAATAACCTTCTGCTGCAAGTCTGCTGTAACTGCACACATTTTCAGGCCAGGATGGTGGAGGTGTTAAAAGATGTTCACGCTTATTGTTTCAGTTTTTAGTTTTTGCATTGCTGCAGTTTGTGCTCGAAACGATGATTAGGTTCAAAGGAGTGACAGATTAAAGGGATTCATTCTTTTATTATTTGTTACCAGTTACAAATAAGGAGAGCTGGTGTGTTTAAATAAATGCTTGGTCCTGTGGCCGTCATGACGATGCAGGTAAGAATACACTGTGACTCAGAGCAGTCGCACACTAAGGCTTAAAACTCTCATGTCTGCTGATGTTTGAAGGGTGACCCGACAGGCAGGAAATCTTTTTGTTTTTTCTTTCACATTGATGAGCTTTTGCTACAACACATAAAATCATTTTTTCAGTGATTGTGAAGGTTAAGTAGTTTTGCCAATAACAAATTATGGCAGGGGGGTCTGAAACTCCCCGGCAGGGTCCCTGGACACAGAGCTTTTTTTAGTCCTTGTAAAATAACAGAACTTATTTTTTATGGGGTTGGAAGGACATATTTTTATGTTCCTGCACAATAAACACATCACTTATAATCAACAGTACAGTCCAAACCTGAAAGAAACAGTAACACAGAAATCAGCGCGTCACTTAGTGATGATAATTGTTAACACTGTAACTGTACAAGTCAGGACTTGAACCTGCGCTGGCAACCATGGTCACCCGCTCTTCCACTGAGCCACCTGGGCACCCAGGATTTGGAGACAAATCCCAGCATCGTCGTCAGACTGGACAGAATGAGGCCGACATGAGCAAACATGTTTATGGCTATCTTCCTGTTATCATAGCGATTGATGTTTCACAGTCACGTACATCACCATAGTTTCTGTTCCTCAGGAAAACACAGAGCAGCGCAACTGTGAAGTGGATGTTGTGCTCTTCTTTGTGTCATCACATTGTAATGTCATCACAATCACACAGTAACTGGTAGTCTGGACAGTTACACATGCCCAGGGCCGTCCATCAGCAGCAGCAACACACAAACCAGACAAATTATTTATAAAATTTATTGGACTGGTAATGAACAGCTGACTGCACTGAGCCGATGTGGACTGTGTGCTCATGTAGAGTCAGCCTAACCCAAACTGTCTGCGTTTAGACCCTGTCGGTGTTGTTGGAGCCGTCTGGTCCTTACCAGCATTTGAAATTTAAATAAATGTGAGATGAAGCAAAGACATGAGCTGCTGGATCAGCTCAACTTTGTCCTCATCAGCAGCGTGTGGAACCACACTGAGCTGCAATAAGTTAAAGTAATTATTTTCTGTATCTCTCACATGATTGTGCAGGACTTTTGGCCCACTCTTTTCACAGCATTGCTTCACTTCATTGAGGTTTGTGGGGCCTTCATTTACACGCAGCTTTCTTTGGGTCGCAGCATTCAGTCAGGTTAAGGTCTGGACATAAACCGGGCCGTTGCCGCACCGTCGTTCTTTTTTTTCAGCCATTCTGATGCAGATTTGTTGCAGTCTTGGAATCATTGTCCCGTTGCATGACCCAGTTTCAGCCAAGCTTTGGCTGTCGGGCCGACGGCCTCACATTCGGCAGTGGAGCACTTTAGTTTACGGCTGCCTCATTGACCGCAAGCTGCCAGGTCCTGCATCCCAGATCATCACCTGTCCGTCACAGCGCTACAGAAACGTAGCAAGTAAGGAAATGATTTCTTTGTTGTAACGATGCTTCTTGGCAATAAATCTTATACTGTTGGAAAGCCTGTTTATTTCAGTGTCACAGTTGCATGTTTCTGATGGGTATTTCTGGGCATTGGGTATTTTTGCAGTTTCACTGAGACATCTGACCTTGGCATGAATTTGCTAGGATGTCCCCTCCTGGGAAGATATTTCATGGCACCTGTCTCGAATGTGAATAATACTTCTCGAGCAGCAGTGCTGTGGCAGCTCACGACACCACCTACAATGCAGCGCTGAGATCCCTTCCCGGGTGTTTCAACCCCCACTCTCTGCTTTCCTCAGGTGACCTCAGAAGTTCACTGAGAGTCTAAACGAATCACTGTCATCCAAAAACATGTCAAAGACTCATCAGACAGGTTGTGTTGTAAAATGTGGCAATGGAGAAAAATCTAAGAAATTGATGAAAAGGTCTAACAACACAAACACAGCACTTTGGGGGAGCAGATGACTCACACCTTTGTAGACATCCAAAAACATGTTTATCAGAGACTCATCAGGTTGTGTTGTGAAATCTGGCAAAACTGCAAAAGAGATTTTACAGTTTTTCCTGCAATTTCCTGTTATTATAATTTCACTTAGTTTTCTAAACACACAACATTTCCTGCACAGAGAGACAGATGGGCAAACAAAAGCTCACAGCATGCCGTTGTGGCATAGAGACGTATCAGGAGTAACGAGCAGAGTGGAGAAAACAGTGCATCATGGGAAATCCCCGCAGCCTCAGTCTATAGCAGCATGTATGAAAAAGCCCTTTTTATTAATGCATCTCAGTCTGTAGTGTTTCATGGTTTGTGGCACCACAAAGCAGAAGTGTGGCGTGTTATCAGCGACTAATCTCAGTACAACATTGTTGTCATTTGCAGGCTAACCCGTGTTGGCTTTCTGTGGTTCACTGTTGGGCCGTGTTAAATGACTATAGGTGGGAAATTATGAGGAGGGCTTTGAAAAGATGAACTCATACCTGTTAGCTGAGGCCGTGTTACTAATACAGGCAAGGTGTACAGGAAGCAGTAGTGAAAAGCTGTTTGTTTTCGTGTTTTGAGTGGGGACGGCACCCAGCAGCCCACATCCTACTTGTTTCTTTTTCATGCTGCATATGTAGGTGTGTCTGTATGTGTGTGTGTGAAATAGAGTAGGAGAAAGTTTGTGACATTTAAATAATCCAGGAGAACAGACTAGCTGGCTGGGGATGTCCCATGGAACATGAAACCAAAAACAGTGAAGTGAAATGGAAATAGACCCTCTCGCTCACTGCTGTCTTCAAAACTTTCACTACTGGTTTCATACCAAGAATTCTCATCCTCATAACTGCATTTCCATTTCAAACACTGCTGTGTGGTTCTTCCTATCATCAGAAAACTTCTCCTTTCAGAAGTTCTCACTTCAGACTCCGGTTTGTGGTTCGGCTTTGGTAAAAATAAGAAGATCAGTGGTAACTGCAAAGTGGACTTTTTCTTTATCAAACCACAATCTTTCCATCATCATAGCCAAATCTGAGAGAGTGTAAAGATGAAAATTTGTCACTAGAAACCACACTTAATTCAGAATATTTCCTCACTGTGTTAATAGAAAATAATCAAATTCAAACCCAGTGCACACAAACAGAAATGAGTGACCCCCACCCATGGCCCCGAGTTTCTGCTGAGAATGAGATCACAGATACCAGCAGCAGAACTGAACTTGTTCTCACTGGCGTCTGGGCTTACCCTGAGAGCATCAAAACAAATACAAAAAAAGGGGAATTATAAAACTTCAAACTCCACACAAAACTCAGTCTATACACACTGACTGAGCAGAGGGGAGTGCCCCTTATTTCAAACCTGGACCCAGTGACTGCATCTGTGATCTGACGGGTCGGGATGCAAAATAAGGGGTTAAAAACTATAAAGATATAAAAATAAAAATCATCAGTGAACTCTGTAGAATATGGAAAGCCTCACTTTGAAATGTATAACGTGCACTGAAACCGTACTACAACTTAAAAAGACATGTTATATAACCATTGACTCCTTATAGACAGGAGAGGAGCTTGATCTTTCACAAAGGGCTCAGGGAGCTCTGCTACATCAAAGGACCTAGTGGAGTTAGTTCAAGCATCTGACAGGATGCTTCCTCAACCCATGAGGAAACCCTGGGACGGATCCAGAAACCCCAAAAGAGCTGAAGAAGGTCTGGGCATCTCTACTGAGACCCGTACCCCGAAAAACAGCAAATGGGCAAATAAAAAATCTTGAAGAGAGGGCTGGATGAAAAGATCCCTCTCTGATCAGATGCAAGTCAAAATGTTTCTCTGTATTTATGTAGGGTCTTTACCCACAATACAAAGCACCTTGAGGCGACTGTTTGTTGTGATTTGGGGCTATATAAATAAAATTGAAATGAATTGAATTGAATTCAAGGAAAGACTTCAGCAGCCTGAGTGAGTCATCATCAAAAGTACCCAATTACAAACATCCTGTCTCTGCACCTCAAAGGAGGAAAGGGTGCAGCAGTTTGACCCTAAAAAGGCTCCACCTTTGGGTGGTACCTATTTTATTTGTCTCATGATAGCGTTCACAAGGATAGGTCCCTCAATGCACACATTAAACAAATATGTAGGACCACTTTTTTTGCATTTGTGCAATATTTATAAAATTAGAAACATCCTTTCTCAGACTGATGCTGAAAAGTTAATCCATGCATTTATTCCTTCTAGGCTGGACTACTGTAATTCATTATTATCAGGCTGTCCTAAAAACTCCCTGAAAAGCCTTCAGCTGATCCAAAATGCTGCAGCTAGAGTACTGACAGGGACTAGAAAGAGAGAGCAGATTTCTCCCATATTGGCTTCTCTTCATTGGCTCCCTGTTAAATCTAGAGTAGAATTTAAAATCCTTCTCCTAACATACAAGGTCTTGAATAATCAGGCCCCATCTTATCTCAAAGACCTCATAGTACCGTATCACCCAATAGAGCACTTCGCTCTCAGACTGCTGGCTTACTTGTGGTTCCTAGGATACCTAAGAGTAGAATGGGAGGCAGAGCCTTCAGCTTTCAGGCCCCTCATCTGTGGAACCAGCTCTCAGCTTGGATTCATTAGTTATTATTAATCTCTGTCTCTCTTCCACAGTGTGCCTTTTGTCCTGTCTCCGCCCCCTCAGTGGTCACAGTAGATGGCTGCCCCTCCCTGAGCCTGGCTCTGCTGGAGGTTTCTTCCTGTTAAAAAGGAGTTTTTCCTTCCCACTGTCGCCAAGTGCTTGCTCATAGGGGGTCATTTTGACTGTTGGGTTTTCTGTGTAATTATTGTAGGGTCTTTAACTTACAATATAAAGCACCTTGAGGTGACTGTTGTAATTTGGAGCTATATAAATAAAATGAATTGAACTGAACACATTTTTTGCAGAGAATGAAGCCTCTCTTGGAAGAAATCCACAGGTTTCAGTGATGGAAATAGCACCAAACTGGCACTGAGTGTGTTTTGTGAAAAAGCCCGACTGTGATTAAGCTACAGAAGAAGAAGAAACACTGAACACAAGCATGAAAGGAGGTCATCAACAAACAAATAACAACAACAAGCAAAACAGAGCTCCACCAAACCATTATATTAGCATCATATCATGCTAACATGTGCATCACCTAACACACAGCTCAGAGATGCTCTGCCACCATTGAACTTGAATGTGATTTTCAACATGGATTTAAATCCCTCTGGGACCCCTCGTCCTCGTCGCAGAGGGACGTCAGCCCTGCATGTGGGGCTGGAGCAGAAAAACCACCTCTGAATGTTCTTGCAGTTTTCTTTTAGTATAAAGAAGTAGATTCTGAAAAATTCCACATTTCATGAATCATCTTTTGATAAAACACAACCAGGCTTTCAATAATGTGCCTCAGTTTTTCCACAGTGTTTCAGTCTGCGGTCATAAAT
The DNA here is from genome assembly GCA_024447675.2 of Pterophyllum scalare. NCBI lineage: Eukaryota > Metazoa > Chordata > Actinopteri > Cichliformes > Cichlidae > Pterophyllum > Pterophyllum scalare. The sequence goes on along the minus strand of JAMQGT020015436.1, from coordinate 99,814 downwards.
GAAAGCAGCCTGCAGGCACAGCTCCTTGGCTTAACCCTGGCTGGGCTAAAGCACCCGAGTTAGTGTGTCTAGGCCTACCTATGAGCCAGCATTTGCTAACATTGGGGATCAATAAGAGGACAGACTTCCAGCAGAGCTGCATTCTTGCCGTGAGGGGTGAGAGGACAGAGTCGTGATCACACAGATACCAGCTGAAGGGAGCAGAAAAGAAGTGCATCAAGGGAAGTCCCAAAGCAGCGAGAGGCTGTAGCAGCGCAGCTCAGCAATGTGTTCAGAGTCACGTGACGAGCTTGATCAAAATGAAAGTTTGAGACCTGATTTTAAAAGAGCATGCAGCACATTAGGCTGCTTCCTTACGCAGCACACAGGAAAAGGTAAAAAAAATGGCCTTCTTGTCTCCAACTGTCTTCATCTCATGATCAGAGCGGGCTGCGTGTGTCACACCCCCGATTCTCCCAGCTGCATCAATAACATTCGTGTTGTCCCCTCAGCGAGATCAGGCTCATTAGCTGTGATTAAAGCAGACTCTGCAGCAGCCTGCTTTACACTCTGAGTTTCCTCATCACATCAGGTCAGTTAAGATCAAATGCCTAGTGTGAGGAAAAAGTCCCAGTCATTTGTTGGGGTGTTGAAAACCGTGGTGGTGACCTATAAACGTGGGAAATCACAAACCACCCACAACAAACATAAATGTGTCAGTGAGGGGCCGCACCACCCAAACGCTGCTAATCTCCACATCTCATACGGCAGTTTACAACGTTTACTCGGCACTTTGTTAATATTTTACATTGTGCATCACAGCTGTATGAAAGTGCATTCAGGTTTTATTGTTAAAAGTCTGAAAGCCGCCTGTATGTGCTGCTGTGTAGCTCTGTGCACTACACCACCCCGTCCACAAGTAGCGCCACCTACACCACAGCCTCCTTCCTCCCATCACTCAAACCACTCTACAAAAAGGGGAAAAAAAACTCCATCTAATCTTCACTACAAGCTTGTGAGGCAGGGAAACCCCTGTGACAACCTGACATGTCAGTGACAAAGAAGCAGCAGATGCATTTGGACACTGAGAGTGCAGCACACACCAGGTGAGTCCAGACTGATTTCAATCCTCTCATAAATTCCTGATTCCTCTGTGAATATTTGGCTTTCTCATGTTTTTATTAAGAGGTCTGTGGGTGAGGTCAGTGCTGCTGTTGTGATGCTGGAACCACAGAATTTGGAAAGTTTTTATAGTAAAGTGAAGGCATGTTTGGGGATCAGAGTTTGACTTTTCTCACAGTGTTTCTGTTCTAAATTACTGCCGTATAGCCATGTAGATATTTTATAGGATTCTGTGCAGGATTCCTTATTTAATGAGACTTTTGGGCCCAAAAAAGTCTAATAACTGACTAATTAAATTGAGCAATTTAATTGTCATTTCTGTTTCTTTTCTAGTTCAGATTCAAGAGGTAAAATTATGAGCTGATGAGAGAGCTTGAACTGTAACTGGTACTTTCACCATCTAACCCAGCCTCAGCTATGTAAAACCTGCTGTGCATCATCTCTGGAATGTAAACTAAAGTTGAGCCATGTGCTTTGTGCCGCACTTGTCGCACAGTTCAGGGTCAGTGGCATTTTTTGCAATCAGTGAAGGGTTTCGGTCTATGTCATTCCAAATAAACAAGCAAACCACAAAATGTTCACCCGTACCAGCCCTGTGCACAGGACAAAAACTCCCACTGAGGTAAAATCCCAGAGAAGCAGCAGCAGGGTGAGGTTAACCATCACACGGTGTGTGCAAAGCAGCTATTCCAGGAGTCATGCAAATCATTTGTGTGGGGTCTGCTTTAGCTGTACATGCTTGTGGTCGCAGGACTATTCAGGCCAGTGGCCCTTTGACTCATGTTCACATCTGGCTAAAAATGCCACGGCAACTTCATCAGGGCAAAAATTCTTTGCCTACTCTCAGAAAGGTGTCATTTCAACAAGACAGTGAAAGTGAGATTTTGTTTGCAACTCATCGGTCCGGCTTTGCACATTACCCTGATTGAAGAGGTGGAGGTACACAGGTACCAAAGGCAGCACTGGCGAGAATAAATGTGCTCTTCCTGCAGTGATGTACTGCTACACTAAGGTTTAATCTAATCTAATTTACAGCTTACACTACAGAACATGACACGATCAATATGAGGATCTATCCTGTGTCTCCTGAATCCCACGTTTAAGCCTTAAACGGGACCTGTTATGCTCATTTCTAATCATATATTTATTCTCAGCCCTACCAGAGTGGCTGTGCATGATTCACTATCCAAAATAATCCTTATCTGTCTCACATGTTAACAATTTAAAGATACCAGCACCATATCTGGAAAACAACCCCAAACCCTAACATTCATTTTTGGTCCTCTAAACTTTTGTTTAACTGGAATCTGTTTTGTACGAGAGTCCTGAGCGCTGAGGGGCTGATCATGCTTCACAGTCCAAATGGATCCTTATTTGTTCCTCCTTGATCTCCTTTGGTCATGTTCTCTCCTCCGCCTTTGAGCACACCCTACCTCTAAGCCAGCTTCCTTCTGATTGACTGCATCAATGACATAATACAGAGTCAAACCCTGAGCTCACTTCTACAGGCGTAGACCTCATAACTTCAAGCCATGTTTATTGTAAGCATCCATGAGAGTACCAGTGTAAAAATAAGGAAACACAGGCTACATTCTAACATGTGTGTGTCTCTGTGTGTGCCTGTGCATGTGTACTTGTTTCACAGAATGGAGGATCAGCCCAGGGGTTCTTATAAGTTCCAGTTGCTGCAGGCATGGTGCGGTCTCCTCACTCTGGCCTTGGTCGTTATGGCTGTTCATCTAGCTACAACCAATCCGAAGCCAGCGGAGGTCAGTACACACAAACATGCTGGTTGCTGGGAGAGTCACGGCTTATTAAACCCTTTGGATCACAGTCAGTTTTAACACAGTCTGAACAGGTTGTATGGATCACATGTGATTTTAGAAATGAATCCCTCATGTTTTTACTGTATTATGTACCAAATAAAATGAACTCCACTTTGATTTCTGCCCGTATGTTTGAAGATGTAAAGTCCAGAAGTCCAGTTAGTGCCTCTAGGTGGCAGCAACACCATGAGTTACAGGATAGACAGCTGAAGATTTAGACTGTAGGGCGAGCAACATCTGACTCATAATTATAGGGCCATTAGTCATTCTTAGTTATTAGGTGGAACTGAAATGTTTATCTCTGATGAAGTTTCAGATAACAGTCTGATGGGAACACACAGACTTACTGTATTTCAGAATTCTCCCCAGTGTTTGTTAGGGTGACGACCAGAAACATGACAGACAGACACACACACACACACAGAGACAGACACAGAGACAGACAGACAGACAGACAGACAGACAGACAGACAGCACACACACACACACACACACACACACACACACACACACACACACACACACACAGCTATTAACAGAATTTGAAGAAACAGCTGCTTCATGTCCAGAACATCTTTGTACTGTGTCGTGAGAGACTGACTGAAGATGAAGTAGGGCTGGGCTGTACTTTCCTTTAATCCTGGAAAAGGCAAAGGCTCCTGAGGAAATGGGAGTGCATAAAAAGAAATATCAAAAGTTAAAAGAATAATAGCCACATCTAAAAGATGGACATGACTACAGCGACCTCCTCCACTGACATCATCCTCTGACATCATCCTCTGGTTTCTGAAGTCCTGTTTGGAAACCTCGGGATGAGCGTTTTCACACTTGCCATCTTAGTTACATATACTTACTGATAAGAGAAGGAAGGGTGGGTCTACTGCGAACCCTCCATCTTCAAACCCAGCGTGACTGAGATTTACAAAGCAGACCTGTTTTTATTCAGTTACCAAAAACGAGTGACTGAGCCCACAAACTGAGAGTGTTAATCAAGGTCAGGTCAGAGAGCTTTTTTCCCACAGACTTCTATAGGACTGTGGGTCTTTTTGCAGCCACAGCTCTCGCCATCTGGTGGCCTTCATATAGAATGCAGGTTGAAGGCACTTCTGCCCTGACTTCAATCTTCCCACCCTGAAGCAACGTTTATGTTTTATACTATGATAACAGCACACTGAACGCTGCCCCCTGGAGGTGAATGTTGTGGTCACAATAAGGACCTCTGAGGCCTGTTTTAGATGTCTGCAGTGATTCTTTGTAGCGCCAACAATGTAACCTACGTTAGTGGCCGACGTCACTGCTGGTGCGTTATGTCCCGGTGTTTTAGAGGCAGTGCTCATTGAAATAAAGAAAATGTTCATTCCCTCACATCCATCCTGACACTTTCAGCAATCTCCCTTCAGGACATTTGAGGACATCCCTGTGCTGATGCTATGATTATAATCCCTCACATCAAGATGGTGATTGTCATTCCCTCAGTGACAAATTCAAAAGCTGTAAAAAAAAAGTAGCTGGAAATGCACAGGAGGAATCGAAGGTAGTGAACAGGCCAATCGCAGGAGCTGTGGGCTGCATTGACGGGCGCGTCAGGGTACGATGGAGAGTTTCGGAGGGGTATGCAGTTATGATGTAGCTACAGTGTAGATCCGCTGAAGTATGAATCCCCAGTAAGCAGTGAGGGCAGCTGTAGAGTAAAATGCAGTAGAAACATCATAAACCACACTCATGAAAGGAATGAGATCTGAGCTCATTTAACTGCAGTTTACTGTCATTGAGCCCAGCAGCAGCTAGTGTGAAAGACTGAATCCAGCCAGGATATGATTGCATTGATTGATTCTGCAGCCTCATAAAAAAAATTCCAAATCAATACATTTTTGGACAAATTAACTAAGCTTAAAATTTAAGGGAAGCTACAATGTCAGGTGGAGACAAAAAATTTTCTGTGTCCCTGCACTGCCAATTAGTTATGATGACAATAATGGAGATGCTGAGCATGCTTTCTTTCTTCTCTAGACACCAGAGTCCAGCAATGCAACAAGTCCTACACAAAGGCAGATCCAAGAACCTTTAAAGCCTGGTAAATACCTTTGATCATAACATTTATCGTGGATAATCGTCAACAACTGACAGATAAGAAGTGAAAATTTTGTTGCACCAGATAACCCTCTAAATGATGTTGCTTTTCAGGAATGTCTCACACATTCATCCAGCTGTACCAGTGTAAGTACACTTCTCCTTTGAGTGAGCTCACTTCTTTTCATGAGAGAACTCGATATGCTCTGATAATGATGATAATCCAATCCTCTCACTGTCACTGTGCACCAACTTTTATTGAACAGAAGCTTTACTGTGAAAGAGAAACCGACTCTCACTGGTTACTGAGCTCTTATCATCACGCCGCCTGTGGTGCATAAAAACTACTGTCAAACTGGACACCCACAGATGCAACAAGATCAGACATGTCAGCAGCAGCTCAAAGTCATTCTGAAAAACGTGGGCAGCCTTCAAGTAAAGCGCATGAGGATGAGGCGGTTTGAGGAGGCGTGCATGAACAAACAAATAACAAAATAACACCTAATCTGAATATTTAAACCAAGCGGGGCTGAACTGAGTCTGCTGAGAGTCGGTGAAAGGTAAGAGACGTAAAAGGAAAGGCGTCCTCAGTCAGCCTCTCGCAAAGAAAGCCCACATTTCTGTGCTCCTCTTTGTTCTGTTGTCTAGTCTAAAGCGGACTCAGCTGAATAAAGCTGGAGTCATATTTCAGTTCAGCTGGGTTTATTCAGGTTTACTGTACAGGACCACGTCTGCAGCAAAGCATGGAGCACAGATGCATGGTGCATTCATACACTGTATATAAAAGATGGATGTGGCCTCTGTGAAGCCACCTGACATTATCTGTGTGTGTGTGTGTGTGTGTGTGTGCATTCTGCAATCACACAGTAGAGCCCAGCCTGCTTTGGTGTCGTTTTTGAATGTAATGAGACCAATATTTACAAAATGAACATCATGTTCAAATAAGACTGAAACTCTGAGCTGAGACCATGAACAGATTAGATTAGATTAGATTAGATTAGATTAGATTAGATTAGATTAGATTAGATTAGATTAAGCTTTATTAGTCCATTTGGGGCAGCACAGTGGTGTGGTGGTTAGCACTGCTGCCTCACAGTTAGAATAACATCTAGAGAGCCTGGGTTTGATTCCACCTTGGCCCAGGCCTCTCTCTGTGTGGAGTTCGCATGTTCTCCCCGTGTCTGTGTGGATTTCCTCCGGGTATTCCGGTTTCCTCCCACCTTCCAAAGACATGCACTTACTGGAGTTAGGTTAACTGGCCAATCTAAATTGCTCATAGGTATGAATGTGAGTGCGGGTGGTTGTCTGTCTCTCTGTGTTAGCCCTGCGACAGGCTGGCAACCTGTACAGGGTGTACCCTGCCTCTTGCCCTATGATAGCTGGGATAGGCTACATCCCCCACCACCCCACCTCGCGACCCTGAACAGGATAAGTGGAGGAGAATGAATGGATAGTCCATTTGGGAGTGGGAAGGGTCTGTCAGGGTAATTAAAGAGTTCACTGGGGTCAGAGCAGGAAACAGAGCCTCATTTTCTCATACACTTCTTTTTTGCACCCACTGCTGTCACACGCAGGTCAGAGGGATTTCTGCACTGGCTTCACTTCAAACTGGGGAGCTACTTCCATCTCCTATTTACAGATTATGGCCTCATTCCATGAAGAGACCCTTTGGTATTAATTTGGTTCATTTCTGTCGCACAGCTGACTCATGAGTCAAGCTTGCAGACGATGATTTTGATTATTATCGAACATCATGTATATTTATATCGTTTTGTTGGGAATTACCTTCCACACTGGTGAGCTCACCTTATTCAGGTGTGGCTAAACTGCAAGCAGTTTTCTTTTTCAGCATTGATGTGAACCATTTACAGAAGCTAGCGTCTGCACTGAACACACTACACTAAAAACACACCGGGGCAGTGTCTGTTTGACCTTTTAAATATCATCAGCACTGGGATGTAGGCGTAAGGGTGTTGTTTACTCTAATTTATAGTTTTGATCACAGGCAGGAGTGAAGCCCTGTGTGGTTCAGTGACGGCACAAAGACTGCATGTTGTCCCGTAGTTCCTGCAGTGATTTACTTACAGCTGTGGACAAGCTACCAGCTACATTTCAAGAAGGAACAGAAGAGAATAAAACTCAGTTGTTTTGTAGAAGTTATCACACTCAATAATTATTAATCTAAGAGAAAAAGTGCAGAAGAAATCACCTGCACTGGTCAAACTGCGAGTAGAAACAACTTGATTATGTTTCCAGTCTCATGCAGTTTTCCTCCCACCGTGATGCATGTTTCCTGTGTGAAGTGGGTTTCTCAAACCACAACAAACCGAAACAGAGCTGTAATGTGGGCTGCACGACTTATCATAATTACAGCCCACAGTAGCAGATAACTTCATTGGGCGGGGGATGCTGTGGGAAGATTAGACATTAATTGGAAGATCGCTTTTATTTCCCTGGTGTATTTATTGGGCTATGATTGCAGGACCAAGAGAAGCATTTCCTTTGAAGGAAAAAAAAGAAAAAACTTTATTAGTAATATTAAGTCAAAAACAAATTAGACACGTGAGTTTTCTTCATTTCCTCTTTCATGTGGTTTTCTTCACTGCTGTAGAGACATTATTTAGTCATGGGCAGTACACCCACCAGCATCCACAGTGACAATATCAGAAGCTAAAATACTCATTTATTATAGATTTATTGGGTTATTATTATCCAACTCCTGTATTCAACCTTACTGTACTGTCAGAGTTTTACAGAAATAACACCTAAATACTGATTACATTTAATTAAAACGCTCTTAATTAAATATGAACACATTACACATATGCTAACGTCCTGAAGGGAAAAACAAAGTTGTATCCAGTCAGTAAGAGCTCAGCTTTGTTAACATAAACGATGCTGATCTGAGGCAGGTCTCTTCACACCGACTAACCTTCAGACTGGCTGAAGATATTTGCTCAGTAACCACTGTGACTGTGTCCCCATCACTGTGAGGAAAGATCAAAGATGGTAGCTTTTGGCATACTGTTAGGTACTGTTAGGTTCATATATATATATATATATATATATATATATATATATATATAATCATTAGGACAATTCTGAGCATTATTTGTAGAACACAAAAATCTGCTTCAGGGATGAATTTGAAATGGTTGAGTGATTGACAAGAAGATCTCCACATCTCCTGCAGATCCTGCTTGGAAAGAATCAGAGCCCCGCTGCAAATCGTGCTCCCTCACTCTGAAGGAAAACTCCATCCACGTCAAAAAAAACGGCTTCTACTTTCTCTACGCCCAGGTCACCTTCAGAAAAGAACCAACTGTGGAGAAACGTGTGTTTCTGCAAAGAACGGGCTTCCTGGATGGAAAAACTAAGCTCCTGGCTATGGGCATCTACCCGCAGTCGACGGAGAGCACGGTGTGGGTGGCCAAGATCGTCACACTTAGAAAAAATGACAGCGTCAGCATAAATATAACAGCTGAAATTCGAAAAGACCAAACCTACTGGGGGCTCATCGAGCTTCATTAGAACTGCAGGCTGGACTGGTGTGGTATTTGTAGGCCCGAACAAACATGTTAGAACAAAAGCAATACACAAACTGGATATTTGATATTTAAGGTGAATCTATGTCACTCATTTCCAAGCTCCATATTGTTATTCTTGGACTCACAATTTTAAATAATCTTTATTTATATTGTAGATTGTTCTACTTTAATCCTTTGGCTCCATTCACATCTATTCATCGAGGACTAGCTTGTGAGCGCCCCCTGCTGCACCAACAGCTGAATTGCATTCAGTTTCTATACAGTAATAGAAACAGGAAGTGAAACTTCCTGTTTGCCTGATATGACCATATTTGGGAGGGCTTATCTAAAAATAGAACCCAGTAAGCTGAGTCTGATGCCTGAGCTCAAAGGGACTACTTTCACATGTGCTGACCTCCTTATTTAAAACTTTGCTTATGTTTAATATGTGCATCCAGCACTGGGCCAGTGTATATATGACGGATGATAAAGGGAAAAAGGAATAGGTCCCCTTTAACTCTCACAATATTCAGAAAAATAAGTACCGCAGAACACAGAAATTTGGTTACAGTCAACGATTATTAAAGACTTTGTGGCTAACACGCAACACTACAATGAAAAGGCTCCATTAGGCAGGTTTTGATACAGACTTTATTAAGTGACACCCTCTTACTAAAAAGGCCACATGTTCAAAATGAATAAAGTCAAGCAGCGTGCTGTATCAGTCCGACCTCAGCAGTGTTAAACATGCCTAAACCACCTGTTTGTAAATGTTTAGGCCAAAATGAATGTAAACTGTGAAAATCAGGGGCATGGATGTGTTCCTGTTCACTGTTATGTGCTTGTGTAATTTATGTGATTGAGTATTATATTATGGTTGTTCATTTCTAAGAGAGATACGGAAGTCTAATAAAGTTAATTCTCACACCACCTACTTTGCTTTTTTATTTGTACGTTGAGCTATGGGCTGGCCACAGGGTGGTGCTAGAATCAAAGGCAACACGAAAGCCTTCACCTCCTTCTGCATGCATCTCATCTGCTCACAGGATCTTACTCATCCTGATACGACATTTGAATCAATAAAAAAAAGCTCAACACAAACCATGAGGACATTCCCGTAATGCCCGTGAAACCTTAGAGATGACATTAAAACCCTGACAGCACAGAACACGGTGCTCCTCGTGTTCTGTGCCTGAGGGTAAACCACTCACAGGTACTGCTGCGAGAAGTGCTGAGCAACAGGTGCCGCACAGGAAGCCACATGTTTGGTGCAACATCACACTGTTTCCACTGTGTGAGTTCACAGCAGCCTCTGCCCAGCTTCCTCTCAGGCAGTTTGGTTCAGCTTGAGCATTAGGTGTGAATATCATTCTTAGAATTAGAGCAGCAGATCGTGTGAATGTATAAGTTCAGCTGCATGTAGCAGAGACAGAAGTCCAATAAAAGCCCACTATAGTTAGTCACTGGACTTCTGAAGTAGAAAGGTATATATGTGCATCATTTCTTCCTGATTTGATCAGTAAATCAAACCTCAGTCAGAAAAACGTTCATTTTACTTTTACATTTCAACATATTACTGCTGATTTCATTTAAATGTTAAAAGGAAAATCTTTAAATGTATCATCTGCCTGTGCCGTCGGCAGCACAGCGTGCAAAGGTTAGCACGTTCCCTCAAAGGAAGAAAGGGTCCGAGTTTGCCCCTCTGCTATTTTTAAGAAGGTCAGTTTTTGTGCACAGTGGTACAAAACTGAGTGGCAGAGGTTTGAGACTGATACAAACCACAAGGTTATAAATGAGCATCTGTGTGAAGGGTACAGACAGGGGCGGCCCTCACAGAGACAGGCTGTATACCTCTAAAGGTACCACAAAACGCTCTTTTTCTGAGCGTGTGTATAAATTTAAACTCATTGACTAAATGGAAGCTCTCGTGATGTGCATTACTTTCCAGTCATGGTTTCTGCTGAGCATTTCTCACTTCTGTTTTGTTCATCTCTGGAAAACCGGTCAAGCATAAAGCTGAGATATTTCTCTGCAGTCCACAAGCTGTGCACATGTACACCCCTGAAGCCCAAGGCTTCAAAGAATCCGTCCCACATTCAGTCGGTAACGGCTCCACAACTGGGAGGCCAAAGCCAACAACCTGGAGCTCCATGGAGCTGAGACGCTTCTGAGAGTTTCTCCGTTCCCATCACCGGATCGGAGTGACATTTGGGAAAAACTCCAGCAAAAGTTGACATTTTCACTTCTGCCCAATCAAAGCTGTAAATTAGAGAGCGAACAGCAGTCTCGTGAAAAGGTGGCAGTAAATATTGATGTTATCGAACTGGCTCTAAAAATTCTGCCCTGCGGTTCTGATGTGACACACACAAAGGACGATGAACGCCACATCCATTTTAATCACAGCAGCAGACAGACGCTGCTCTGGGGAGACTTAAAAAATGACGCCGGTTTGCTTTTTTAATAACAGGTACCAACCAGGTGGCAACCTCCGGGATGAAAAATGAAGCCGTCACACAAGTGCCAAAAGCTGCAGTTGCTCTAATGGTGATTTGAGCCTGGCTCCAGAAGCTACTGTCTCCCCACAGACTGCACATAAAAGATGACTGTAGCCACTGTGATGTCACCGTTTGATTTTGGTCTCCACCACCATGTTGGGTTTTTTTGGAGGCCATATTTAGACAAAAAGGTCAAGTGGCAAGTTAGCAGGTAGCAGGCTGCGGTGGAGCACACAGACACGCACTCTTCATTCTTCACAGCAGAGATTGAACAACATGCTGGAAATATTCTGTGGCCGATGTGATCGCATCGCACACAGCTGCTGCAGATTCGTCAGCTGACCATCCAGAAGCTGTTGGACTGAGATCTATGAACTCTCTGTGATGTTCGTGAAACCACTCTCAGATGATCTGAGCTTTGTGACATGGGGCATTATCCTGCTAGAAGCAGCCATCAGAAGGTGGTACACTGTGGTCACACGGGGATGGGCGTGGTCAGCAACAACACTCAGGTAGGGTGCAGCATTTAAACAACCAGCAGAAAGTGTACCAAAAATATTACCCCACCACCACCACCACCACCATCAGCAGCCTGAATCATGGATGCTTTCATGTTTATGCCAAATTCTGACCCTATCATGTTACAGAAACTGAGGCAATGATTTCCAAACTTCTATTGTCTAATTTTGGTGAGCCTGCATGAACTGCATCCTGAGTTTCCTGTGTTGGGTGACAGCAGGGGCACCCGGCGTGGTCTCCTGCTGCTGCAGCCCATCTGCTTCATGGTTTGATGTGTTGTCCATAGCTTGGTCATAACAAGTGGTTATTTTAGTTTCTGCTGCCTTCCTATCAGCTTGAAGGCCATTCTCCTCTGACCCAGGCATCAACAAAGCATTTTCACCGAGGACTGCCTCTCCCTGGATATTTTCTCTCATTCAGACCGTTCTCTGTAAACCCCAGAGATGTCTGTGTGGGAAAATCCCAGCAGATCAGCAGTTTCTGAAATACTCAGACCAGCCTGTCTCACACCAACAACCATGCCACATTCTCATAAGTCTCTGATGCTCAGTTTGAACTTCAGCAGGTCATCTTGACCACGTCTACACGCGCAAATGCAAGACATACCTAATAAAGTGGCTGTGTGGCAGCTAAATAAGGCAAAGGAGCAGGCCTTTGGGTGCTACTGTAGCAGGTGACCCTGTGGGGACGTGGGTTTGAGTCCTCCGCTCTCCTGTCACTGTCCTGTAATATCCAATGAAGGGGAAAAAAGAGGAACCAGGATTTTCTCATCTAAAATGACAAACCTGCATGGTCTGTTCCACTCAGCAGGCTTTATTATTTGTCAGATAATTCCATTAAAATCATTTTAATGCACAGAGACGGCCTCCAGACAGCAATCAGCTGCAGCTACCTGTTTTGGGACACCTGTCAGTCAAAGCAGTCCCACCCACCTGTGTGGATAGTTTCCTCTGTAATGACTCTGCGAGAGGTGACTCTGATGTGTGTGAGCTTAAAATAAAGAATGAACACTCAGCATGTGATTGCAGTACACCTGGGGAGGTTTAATCACCTCACAGCTGAACTTCCATACAGACGCTCTCCAGCTCTGACACTCACTCACAGCAGCTCTGCAAGCTGTTTGGAACACACTCACTGGATCAGTGACACTCAATCAGTGTCTCAATAATCACGTTAAACTCAGCTCCTGCAGCTGGTTACAAAGTAGCACTGACCTGAGTCAACAAGGCAAAAATTCCCTTCCATCTTATCAGTGTTGCTGCTTTCTGTAAGGTTTGTGTTTGGACACACGGAGGAGCATGACATCACCTCTAACAGGTATCTTAGCTGATGATGTCCTCAGTCCTTACAACACTGCTTCCTTTGTTCTCTGAGCCTCCGTTTGTGGGCCTTGTCATTTGTGTCAGTTTTGTGGTTGGGGCTTTGATGGCATTTAGAGCTCCACGAAGAAACAAAGTGCTCCAGTCTGAGTGTAGAAAGAGTGAAGTGACTCACTTCAACACAGGAGCGAGAATCGATTTAAGAAAATAAGTTGAGACTCTAAGAACTGGCATTAAGGATTCAGGAAGCTGCTGATTGTTCAGTTTATCACCTTCAGTTTAGCACCTTCTGCTGAAGGGCTAACAAGCTTTATTCTTTCTGGCCTTATAAGCCGTTATTGTTAATATAAAATTTGCCTGGATGTGTATAAAATAATCACTGTAATTTTATTCTGTGTGACATTTTGGATCTATAGATTTTACATATATTGTGTGTTTGTAATGTCCGAGCACCCAGTGTCCAGCTGGTGCACACTTTACATGTTTTTCTCATTAATGTGCACACGATAAACCCCAATAACACATTCAAACATTATAAACGGACATTTCTAATATGTAAAACATATGATGCATGCAGGTGCTTTGACTGGACCGATCGGGAGCAGCCAGAAACTCGAATCCCTGCACTCACTCACGCTTTGCATTTACTGTTGGGTTCAGGTCGTTATGGTGCTGACCAGCGACGTGTGGTGAGGTTTGTGATGGTGAGGCACTGACTCGTCTGGAGTCAGATGTTCATATTTATGAACCCAAAATAGAAGCTTATATTTCAATTTTAAGTACGCTAATGATTAATTATGCTTTAATCAACTCCATACTTCATCCCAACAGCAGTTAGACTGATAGTTAGATCATGATATCATGGGTCACTTGGACACTTTACCTCCACTGCCATCACTTTATCCATACAGTACATATACAATTTATTTATTATACTCCCACCTATATAATGCATACCGTGTATGCTGTGTACCTCACCGGCTACAAATGTATATAGTGTTTTGATGTGTGTGTATATGCATATGTGTAATGATATTGATATATATTTTATGTATATAGTGTTTTCTGTTCTATTTTATTTCATTTGTTTTATTCATCCTTTCATTTTTCTCTGTACTGAGCTGCTGTAATGAGCAAATTTCCCCATCATGAGTTTTATCTTATCTTATCTTATACTGTTCAACAATGATGGCAAGAAAAAAAAAATTAATGTAAGGTCAAAATATTTTTAAGGGGGGTCTCTCTTTTTAAATAAATTTAAAAAAAAACATGTATTATCTGACCTTTATTTGAAGATGAAGTCCATGCACCTATCCTTCTCCCTATGGGGCAGCACTGCTGCAGCACTGCCCCTATCGGTGTGGCACGGTACTTCCTGCCCCACCGTGCATTTATGACCGATCATAAAGAATAAACATGACACACATTCATTCAATATATTAGACTGTGGAACATCAGCATGTATAGCACATGTGTAGAGAGACAGCAATGGGCATGCGCCAACAGCCTGCTTCATTTATTGTATATGACACAGTGCCACCAAAGGTGAGCCACAGCACTGCACTGGCTCACCCCGCATTTTTTCCATATGTTTGAACAGACAGGACAAGGACAGTAAATTGTCCTTGAACTTCACAGCTTGATTTTTGCTCTAACGTGAAGGATGAAATATGGGGTCACGCCCACTTAATTAATCTCTGATCAAGTTCTAGAGACACATCAGGCAAAGGAAAAGAGACCGGCTGCACCTGACTGCAGTTTGGAGTCACACAATATCTTAGAAATCAGCACAACAGTGTGTGCGTCTGTTCTAAAAGCTCAGAGAACACAATATAAGGAGGGTCCTTTCTCCTGATCCTTTTATAAATCCACCTTTAAAATGGGCCATGACAATGCGGTGTAGCCTCCTGAGACCATTTTTAATTTCTCCTAAATATCTGTGATCAGATGGACCTGATATTAGTGTTGTAGTACACGAGACTGGTCTTGGTCTCAAGAACACTTTTTGATGATCTCGGTCTTGTCTCGGTCTCGGACATTGAGGACTCTGGATTTTATTCCAAGACCAGTCAAGACCACAACTGTGGAAATATCACTAAATTGCCAGAATATTGCCCAATTTATTTGTTAACATTCTTGCTTTTACTGGATGCAAAAGGTACTGATTCAAGAGGAGTGATTGACAGTGCTGAGACCTTCCTCCTGGCTCCGATTGGTTGTTTTTGACTGGGAGAGGTACATTTCTGCAGATGACAATAGTAGCACAGGCAGTGTTGCCAACTTAGCGACTTCCCCCCCCAAAAAGCAACTATTGACCAATTTAGCGACTTTTTCCGGTGACGTCGGCAACTTGTGGAGAGTTTTGGGGATAGACCAGAAACCTGAACTCCTCGCAGTGTTTTGTGTACATACAGCCTTCGTACTGCGTCCCTTCGAACGCTTTGGCATCGCCCAGACCTCACTTCAACCCCACTCTTCCAACCCCTGGACCTCACTTAAACACCGAGCTCGCCCACCCACCCACTCCCTCCGCCCCTTGCTGCAACACAGAGGGGAACCCAACCCCATCCCCGGACCCTGTTTTGGCCTTTATCAACTTTTGAGATAGCCGATGGCGAGTTTCATTACATAAGTAGGCAACTGTGGCCCAGATAAAGGAGGAGGGTTGCATGTAGCTAGCAGTCGCACCCCACATAAGTGTTTTTGTTAAATTTGATATTCTAACATTAGACAAAATTTATTTATGTAATGTGGGTCAAGGCAAAGCATTAAAGTTATGAAGTTTCATAAAGTTCATTTGTTGCCTATAGCCTCATTGCAACTACATGCAAATGACCAATTATGCAAATTAGGTGATGATGTCACATAGCAACTTTTGGGACAGCCAATAGCTACTTTCCTTACTTACAGTGAGTTCAGGGAGGAGGTGGAGGAGCTGTCGTGATATGGTGACAGTCTTATGTAAAAACACTGCTTTTTAATAAAGTTACATACTGCAGCTTTAATCTGTATAAGAGAGAAACTTGTGGCTTCAGTTCTTACTGTCAATGAATGTTTCAGTCTTACACATTTAGCAGTGTGGTTTCGAAATAGCGCCCATTTTTACAAAGATTGTTGTTGTTTGAAAACATCATAACTTTATGTGTTGTTTATGAAAGGCAGAGAAAAGTAAAGACCATTGTGATGAACTATGAATAGTTGTTTTACATTCTGTGATAAATGATGGAAGTCACACTGTAGTATTAAATAAAGATGGTTACATTTATTTCAGCTCTGAGTGTTTAATATCTAGGTGTTTTTAGGGGAATGTTTATGGTGTCATGTAGCGTGGGGCACTGGTCTTGGTCTCGACTCAGTCTCGTGTTAGGTGGTGCCTGATATGTATATAAGCTAAGCTTCCTCTTTGAACAGGAAGTTGTATTCAATCACATGGTTGTTACATACATTTGGTGACAATGGCTTCATTTTATAGCATAACACAACAAAGTATGAAACAGTACTGAGCAGAATGAAGTATAACTGTAACGTCCCCACACCATGATTTCAGTTCCTGTCTATATTTGTGACACGGTGGCATGTCTGAGCAGCCCACAGACTCTCAGCGTGCCCACTCTGATGTGTTGATGTATTACCATCATGCATTGCAGAAGCCCCAAAGGAGCACGAATACCAGTCATCACAGGCCGTCTGCAGCCGTCACCTGAAAGCTAACAGTGTTTTCTTGTTATACAGCGGGGAAGTCACCGCCCCGCAGACCAAATATAACAGCATCATCAGAGAAACTGATGATCTAATTATTTGACTTTCATTGCTGAAAGGGGAATTGGTGATCTCATGCAACGTTGTAGTATCTCTGTATGGCAGCATCTGCTCTCATAGAGGAAGCTTTTGACCTTTACCTGCTGGGACCTGGTGCCTTATCTGGAGTCAGAGTGCATGACACGAGCAGCTCTTTATGTGGAGAGGACAGCGGTGGCTCGACTCGTCCTGCAGCTCAACAGTCAGAAACATCCTGTCCATTTCAGTGGAAACCATCATGAGGTCATCTCACTTCACACCTGTGTACATGTAACCACGTGTGTCACCAAAGCAGCAATTAAAAAACTCAGAATACATTTATTAAAGCTTTCAAGTCGCCTGAAGTCAAATTACTAATGTGATTTAAATTCTTTGTGACTGTGAGCGCGCACATAAACTGCAGCATGTGAGGCAGGATACTGAGAGGAAACGTGGTGCGTGGCAGCATGCCGTACCAGCTCACTGTGTGATGAAAACACACCAGCACAATCTTCCTCACTACAACTTCATTCAGTGTCATTTTGATTTCTATAGCACATTTAAAAGCAACAGAGCTGACCAAAGTGCTTTACACTGGCTGCAAAATAAGTGAGACAGATCCATAGGTCAGTAAGATAAGTAGAGTAAAGCATAAAAACAAACAAATACAATAAACACGACTAACGGCAAGCTAAAAACGAGAGACACCACAAAGATGACAAAAAATCTAAATGATCCAAAGAAATTCTGGAAAACAGTAAAATCAGTTTCTGATCAAGCACCAATGAGTGACTTTCCAAATTTTGTTCTGAAAGAAAGCAAAGTTGTGTCTGATAAATTAGCCATTTTAAATTATTTTAATGGACATTTTATTTCTGTTGGCTCTCTATTTGATCATTTAAACTCATTTGGCACAAATGTAAATACTGACACGCTGTTTCTGAATAATAATTGTAACCCCTCCACTTTTAACTTTGCTCCTAAATGTGCAGCTGAGGTTCTCAAAGTGTTGAAAAATATAGACACCAGAAAATCACCAGGGCCAAATAATCTGGATCCTCTTTTCTGAAGTTGGCTGCTGAGTTTATAGCAGAGCCACTGTCTCACATCTTCAACCTAAGTCTAATCTCTAATAAAATTCCTGGGGTCTGGAAATCAGCTTTTGTGTTGCCTCTATTTAAGGGTGGGGAATCATCAGAAGTTAATAACTACAGACCAATTTCTAAATTGGGTATTTTGGCAAAAAATTAGTTGGAGACCAATTATAAGATTTTTTTAGATACAAATTCCATTCTACAAAATGTTCAGTCTGGTTTTAGAAAAAAGCACAGCACTGTTACTGCCACTTTAAAGGTTGTTAATGATCTTATTCAAGCTCTTGATAACAAAAAACATTGTGTTGCTTTGTTTATTGGTTTATCTAAGGCATTCGACACAGTAAATCATATGCTATTAATTAAAATTTTGTACAGGATTGGGCTTTCACATCAGGCTACCTTGTAGGTGGCTGATTACTTGTCAGATAGAACCCAGAGTGTTAAATGGGCTGGCTGCACTTCATCTCCTCTTACAATTACAAATGGAGTACCACAGGGCTCAGTTCTTGAGCCACTTTTATTTTCTATTTATATAAATAACTTGTGTGCTAATTTGTCAGATGTTCTTTATCCTTTTTATGCAGATGACTTAGTAATTTATTGCTATACTTCTTCACTTTTGAAGGCCATAGAGCTCTAACAATCTGCTTTCAGTGTGGTTCAAACTCGTTTACATACTCTGAAGATGGTTCTGAATGTGGATAAGACAAAAGCAATGGTCTTCTCGCACTCCAGAAGACTATCAGAGATCCCCCTGTTGCTTACCACAGCTCTAGGTGTACAAATTGAGCTTGTCACTAACTATAAATACCTTGGTTTTATATTAGATAAAGAGCTTTCTTTTAAAAAGCATATTTAAGAAGAACACTGAGAATGAAGATTGGGTTTTATTATCGTAATGGATCTCGTTTTTCTCTCCAAGCTAGAAGAAAATTGGTATCAGCAACCTTCTTACCACTCCTGGATTATGGAGATGTTTTGTATATGAATGCTTCAACCAAATGTCTTCAGTCCTTAAATTCTGTCTATCACTGTGCTTTAAGGTTTGTAACAGGCAGCAGACGTCTTACACATCATTGTGAACTGTATGAAAAAGCTGAATGGCCTCCTTTGAGCGTACGGAGATACAATCACTTGATGATCCTGATTTATAAAACTCTACTAGGTTTGGCTCCAGCCTATTTAAAATCTCTCTCTTACAACGATCTACTACTGCCCGTTCCTTATGCTCCAACAATATCTTTCTTGTTGTTGGTTCCACGTGTTAGAACAGAAAAAGCGAAGCAAGCATTCAGTGTTATGGCTCCGATAGCATGCAATCAGCTCCAGTCTGAGCTCAAGATGTCGCAATTAATATCATTGGATTTATTTCAAGCAATTCTTAAAAACAAGCAACGTGAGTCATTTAATCTGTGTCACTGCTTTTAAACTGTTTTGTAATTTGTTTTAAACTTGTGTACATGGTTTAATTTGTTTTACTTTTGTGTAACCAAGTTGTTGTGTTGCAGATTTTCTGCCCAGGTCCCTCTTGAAAATGAGATCTGGATCTCAATGAGGTTTACCTGGTAAATAAAGGAATAAAAAAAAAAACCCTGATGGCTCTGCGACTCCCAAACAGGAAGCTCAAGCTGGTGGAGCTCCACTTTGTCACGCTGGTGGAGATCCGGGTCAGAGGCGTGAGATCAGTCAAGATCTTTATGATCATACCTCATATATACTCGTATTTGTGCTTTAGATGATCTGATTCTAACATTTGTACATTTGTACAGCTCTGAGAATAAACTTATTTAAAATCCTACAGCTTATCAATGACTCTCATTCTTATTCTCATTTTATGCCTTTGGAGCCTCTAAATCAGCACTTCTTAAGGTTCTGATGATTGAGGGCCGAGATGATATTAAAGGTCACATGTTTGTAATGTCTAATTTTAAAGTGACGAATTATGTTGTTGATGGTCATTTTTGTATGGGCTGTTATTTGCTGATAGCAGCCATATTTATAAATGTTAGGAAGGTTTACTGTGCTCTTGTTTCACTCTGAGAGCTCTTTTATATTATTAGATGAAGCGGAGGAAGGAAATGTAAAGGACTGCATTATTTCCTCGTCATACCACCGCTGTCAGCTGTTTACTATGACTCCTTGTTCCAGCTGCCGGCCCACAGTCGTCGTATTTTAGGCTCAAGAATGATTATTGACTTTTTCCACGGTGTGTAAGGACGAGCAGTGAGCTCTGAGGAGAACTTTTTTAGGCTTCCGGTCCTGTTGACACTTATTCCTAAAAACACGACCTGTAGATGCTGCGGTAAAACATTCAGCCTGATTTCTTTAGCCGCCCCCTGAGAGAAGTCCTGTGTTTCAGATCCATTATACGACTGACCATCTCCGTCCCGCCCCTTCACCGGGATCATTTACTTCCTTTTAAGGTTATTGTTTGTGTTTTCTGGCTCTCAGATAATGTTCCCCACAATGTTTCGCTCTTGTCTTCCTCATAAGATGAAGGGTTTTTTTGAGAAGCTCATCTTTGTTTCTAAAAGTCAGTTTCCTTCTATTAACAGCCTTCAGACTCCTCGGTGGTAGCCGAAATATTCTGACATATTGTAGGGGAAGTGCAGAAAGAACCATCTGTGACATATGCATACAGCAGATAATCAGTCAGGCCATCAGAGTTTGAAAAGTATGAAGAGTCTTATCTTTGTATACACTAAAGGAAAGCTTTCAGTTTTTAATGTGTAAAAAAAATGATATATTTTTCTTCACTTTAGTGATTTAAAATCTGTAACAATGTAACGTTAGTGAGCAGAGGTCTGGCTGCTTCCTCAGGTCTTCATCTGCTTCAGTCTTCTGCAGCGTTACCTCAGGCTTTTTTTTTTTACATCCCTCTGTTACATCATTGTTATTCTTCATCTGAAGTCTGAAAAGAAAGAATATTTGATGTTTTTGTCTCAGAAGGATGTGGTTCCTTGTCTTGCTGGGCCGGTTAAACTTAAGCTTTTTAGTAAAGTCAGATATTTGTATAAACTTGGCACTGAAAATAAGGAAACCTGTGTTTGGTTGATTGTTTCTTTGTTGCTTCTTGGTAATAAATCTGATACTGTTGGAAAGCCTGTTTATTTCCCTTAAATGGAGCCACATTCATAAGGAAAATACATTTGTAGGTTGAGCAGCAGAGTTGGGCTGCTCCCATGACAATCTGGCCTTCTCTGTGTCTCTTGTTAATAATGATGATGATAATAATAATAATAATAATATATTTTATTTAAAAATGCCTTTCATGACACCCAAGGACACTTTACAGGGTTGAAAACAAGACAAATAACAAAGCCAGGCCAGGTCATGTTTGTAAATGAGAACACGTTCTCAAACATTTTACCTGGTAAAATAAAGGTTTAAAAAAAAAAAGCACAAACAAGAAACTAAAATGACCAAAGGAACATGAAGAAAGTCAGTATTGGGAATGTGTGGTGGGAGAGAGTTCACAGCTGGGGAGCAGAGTGGGAGAAAGCTCTGCTCCCCATGGTGCTGAGGCAGGCAGGGGGAACAGTAAGGCAGATAGAGGAGCAGAGTGTGCGGGAGGAGGAGGTGATGTGAAGAAGTTCGACTAGATAAGGAGCGGTGAGGTTGTGGATGGCCTTAAATGCGTACAGGAGGATTTTGAACTGAATTCTGAATTTAACTGGGAGCCAGTGGGACTGGGGTGATGTGGTGAAATGAGGGGGTGAGTTTTGAACTATTTGAAGCCTCTGGAGAGATTTGTGAGGGAGGCCAAAAAGAAGAGATTTACAGTAATCAATATGGGAGTTAACGAGACTATGAACAAGGATGGAGGTGGTATGCGGGGAGAGGGAGGGGCGGAGGTGATTTATGTTTTGTAAGTGGAAATATGTAGACTGGGTTATATTATTGATAAGGGTGTGAAAGGATAGAGTGCTGTTGAGGATGACACCCAGACTCTTAACCTGAGGGGAGGGAAAACTGAGGATCTGTCGATTGTGAGGGAGAAACTGTCGACTTTGGATAAGGTGGATTTAGTTCTGACGAGGAGGAACTTAGTTTTGTCGCTGTTTAATTGAAAGAAGTTTGAAGTGAACCAGGATTTGATTTCAGATAAGCAGGTGGTGAGGGAGGAGGGTGGGAGGGAAGAGTTAGGCTTGGTGATAAATAGAGCTGGGTATCATCCACGAAACAATGGAAATGGATGCTGAATTTGCTGAAGATATTGCCAAGGGGAAGGAGGTAAGTGATGAAAAGCAGGGGCCCCAGGACAGAGCCCTGAGGCATACCTGAGGTAACAGGAGAGGGGGGGATTTGAAAGACTTGAGCTGGATGACGGACTGTGAGATAAGAGCGAAACCAGTCAAGAGGGGTGTGGGTGATGAAAACTGAAGATAATTTGTAGACAAGGATGGTGTGGGAGATGGTGTCAAAGGCCGTACTCACTGGAATTGTTCATACAGACTGTTTTGGGTTAAATGGGTGTGAAGTTGTATAGCAAAGTATTTTGGAAATGAAGGATAGGTTTGAGATGGAGCGAAGATTATGGTAGTTGTTTGGCTCAGAACCAGGCTTCTTCAGAACTGGAGTAACAGCTGCAGTTTTGAAGAGAGTGGGAACAATTCCAGAGGTGAGAGAAGAGTGAATGATGGCAGATATGAAGGGGAGGAGAGAGGGGACGCAGGATTTAACCAGAGCTGTAGGAAGAGGGTCAAGTAGACATGTGGAGGGCTTGGATTTGTGGATGGGGTCAGTGACTTCAGAGGGAGATGGTAGTTGAAAGGTGGAGAGCAGCTGACAGAGGTGGGGAAGTTCAGATGGGGGGAGGGGAGGAGAAACAGGACATAGGTGTTGGTGGATTTTGTTGATTGTTTTCACTGAAGAAGAACACAAGTGAGTTACAGGTTACAGTGGAGTAAAAAGAAGGAAATTAGACAGGGAGGTGGAGAATATTATTTAGCAGTGAAAACAGGGTCTTACTGTTGCCTTCATTGGAGGAAATAAGGCCGCAGTAGTACGCAGATTTGGTTTGGGTAATTGAGTCCTTACATTGTGATAAGTGAGATCCATCTCACTCTCTTAAGTCTTCGTCTCTGTGAGATGCTCACTTGTTAGTTACTTCCTGTTTTATCTTGATAGTCTCTTGTCTCGTGTGTATGAGAAATTATTGTCTAACCATCCGGACATGGTAGTGGTGGACAAGAAGAGGAAGAAAGCCGTAGTGATAGATGTTGCAATACCAAGTGATTGTAACAGTGATGACAACATCAAGAAGAAGGAACACGAGAAGCTTGATAAATACCAGAGAAGAAAGGAGCTAGAGAGGATGAGGAAGGTGAAGGTAACAGTGGTCCCCGTGGTAATCGGAACACTCCCCAAACTGGGAGAATGGTTCCAGCAGCTTCCAAGAATGACATCCGAGATCTCTGTCCAGGAGAGTGCAGTCCTGGGAACGGCTAAGATACTGCGCAGGACCCTCAAGCTCCCAGGCCTCTGGTAGAGGACCCGGGCTTGGAGGTCAAAGACCGCCCACAAGGCGAGCTGGGATTTTATATTAATAATTTTTTTCTGCACTGTACAAAGTCACACAGAGAGGATATCCCTAATATCTTAGACCTGTTCACATTTGGAAACCATCTGAGAACTAGGGAAAAATGTGTATTCTCCAATCAGTTGGTGAGTGGTTGTTGGAGGTTGTTGGCAGACACTAGGGTGAAATATTTCACAAAGAGGTATACACCAGAAATCACCTTTGCTTTGTTTGCTAACAGGCTAACATTTCAAAAGCTGCCACTTTTATGCTGAAGGCAAGCATTCTGCCATTCCTGTTTGTGTTTCACTTCAGCTCACAGAGTAAAAGGTGTTTACAGGCACATCAGCATCTTCCAGTGCAAACTGCTGAATCTGCTAGTGACCAAAGCAGTCACAAGTTCTTGATCCAGCACCATCTTTGCTGACAGTTTCACCGAGCAACAGCCAGCCAGCAACCACTGGCCAACTGGTTGGTGAATACACATTTTTTTCCCCAGTAACAGGTGGTTGTTAGAAGGTAAAAACTAGCCAACGGGAGGTGAACTGAAATGAAATAGGTAAAATTCCCATCTATGCTAATACATGATTAATAAAAAAAAAGAAGTCAGTTTTAACTAGATAAAAGAATAATATAACTGTTTCTATTTATCTAATTATCTTAAAGTCTACTTCAAATCTCTAATGTATCTCTTCTTTTATTTTTACACTTCATTTCTGAAGTGACACCAAAAGGTACATTTGATCTTTTTTGCTTTTTCTTTTGTGTGTTTCCATCATTTTTCCACCAGATTGAGCACTCCGTGACATCACAGTGACACCCACCCCAAACGGCCCTGCTGTCTACCACAGTATGGTCTTTAAGAGATACGTCCATTTAGTGGCCTCAAGTGTGCAAGTGAAAAAAGTCACTTCCTAACATACCATTTACACTACCTGTTTTATGCACGCTACCCTCAGATACTGGCCGTGATTTTTAATG
Source organism: Pterophyllum scalare (assembly GCA_024447675.2). NCBI lineage: Eukaryota > Metazoa > Chordata > Actinopteri > Cichliformes > Cichlidae > Pterophyllum > Pterophyllum scalare. Next base: position 75,581 of record JAMQGT020015436.1, on the reverse strand, counting down.
CAAAGAAGGGAAAAAGTTTCCTCTAAGTGATATTCCCCAGATTCACTCACCTGACCTTAATCATCAAGTTGATGAGATAAAAATACACTTTGGTTTGTTTGACTGTGGCATCAGTCACATGTTTGTGCTCATGTTCCATCATTTGTCCATCATGTGATGCTGTGAACTGTCTCAGAGTAAATACTAAAGGTTGGATTGCACAAGTCAAACTGCGTGCTACTGTAAGTGTAGGAGGAACCCGCTAACAAAAAACAAATTATGCAATGCAGGATGGCCCAGAGAGAGCAGAAGTTGGCTCGGGACTGGATTGACATGTTTGTTTGCCCTTTAACGAGCTGTTTTACTTCTTTAACTTCTGCTAATCAGTAAATGTGAAACTGGGAAAGCCTACATGCTCTGGTAGACATCAAAGGTCATAGAGTGTAAAATTTACTGTCAGTACTGTATGTCTGAGTCACCTTTCTTACTCACAGCAAGTAAACTAAACTCATTCAAAGTGAAACTCCCTCTGGAAACACAAATCGTGCTGTGCATCATAGCAGAACTAATTTCATTCTAAAGCTGCAGTCTGAATCACAAAATCAAAGTTGATCAATAATGATGTTATCAGCAGATAACAGATACACATAAAATAATACATGCCTGCCACTTGAAACATGAAAATATTTTAGCCAGATAAAACTTCAAGTTTTAGATCCAAAGTAAAATTGTTTGAATAATAATAATAATAATAAATAATAAGGCTCATTTTACATTGTTTTGATTGTTACAATGGACACTGGATGGATGGATGGATGGATGGATGGATGATGGGTTGATGGATGGATGGATGGATTGGTGCATGGATGGATGGATGGATGGATGGGTGGATGGATGGATGGATGGATGGATGATGGGTTGATGGATGGATTGGATGGATTGGATGCATGGATGGATGAATGGGTGGATGGATGGATGGATGGATGATGGGTTGATGGATGGATGGGTGGATTGGTGCATGGATGGATGGATGGATTGGTGGATGGATGGATGGGTTGATGGATGGGTTATCAAACTTTGGGGATGGCCCCATCGATGGGGACTTCCTCACCATCAGGGGGAAAACATGGACTGAAACTGAGCCATATCACCTGAGGGGGGTTTACTGATGCTGATGATTGTGGTGACAGTTATCTCACTGGCGCTCAGTTATTATCTGTTATTGACTGATAAAAATCATCAAATGTCATGCTCAATCTGCTTCACACAGAAACACATGATAAAATAGAGACTACGAGAATTCAAACTCCAAGATAAACTATAAATGCAACTGATGAATCAATTTCAAATGTGAAAGTCAAGTGAAACGTGAAGAATAGTTTGACAGCTGGAATAGAAAAAGCTAAAAAATAGAAATATGAGTCTTTAAAGGTGATTTACAGAACATGCTGATGCTGGAGTTGCTCAGGCAGGTTGCTCCTGGGCCGAGGCAGCAAACGGTTGGCCACCTCTGGTTTTTAAGCAGCCTTCACACTGATTGGTTGTTTAAAAAAGAAAGTTTCAGTTTGTTTCTGACTGAAGTCCAGCTGCAGATCAAACATATGGGAACGTCTGCAGTCTGCCCACAGATCCTCTCTGTGTGCATCCATGACAGCTTCTGCTACTGAGGCTCAGCACAAAGCTTAAAAATTATTTGATAGCTGCCAAAATGAACTAAAGCTAAGCAGAATGTGAAGAAATAACTACCACACCTTTATGTCCAAAAACAAAGACCAGGCATTTTAGAGCTCGGTTTCTAGTTTGCACACTTCTTCTGACTATAATTAGCCACCTGAAGCTCATTTTACCAACCAAATTAAGACTCTCCATTACGGAATTCTTCCCATCCCATCTAATCACTCATCTTTTACATGTGTGAGGATGGTTGTGGAAGATCAGCAGATAAACATAATGGTGGATTACCCCACAGACCATTCTGAGAACATCATGAGTCATTTTTCTGTGACGGCCACTCGTTTTTGTTGGAAGTGGAGTCCACACAGGAGGAGCTGCACTAAATGGAAGGCAAGACTTGGAGAATAAAGCAGAAGGACATCAACAGGACCTCTTGACAGATGCTGCTGCGCTCACTCCTCTCCTGAGAAGCCTTAGACTTATAGTGGAACAGCGGTTATGTCCATCTTGTGTATACAGTCTATGACCCCACCTCCAGTTGTAACTTTGGCTACATTGAGTGTAGAAAACCCCCCACCTATTTAAGGGAGAAATGGTTGTGCTGTCACGTCGGGAGGAGCTGCGGTGCGGCGAGGAAGGAGGCAGGACACCAAAAACAGAACTCCGGGAACACAGGGTTTATTAAACTGAAGGGGGAACAAAAACACACATGAACTCCCCCCGGGAAATGGACGGGTTGGGAGGAGACCAGGGAAACCAGGAAACACGAGGGAAAGACACAGGGACCACAGCGAGGAACTATCACTATGAACGAACACAACTGGGGATAACCACGAAATGACACGACAAGGAACGGAAGAAAACTGAGGGCTTAAGAATACATGAGGGCAATCGGGGCAAGAGAAAACAGCTGGGGAACAACAGGTGAAGCAAATCAGGAAAACAACAGGGGGAAGCAAAGTCAAACACGAGACATGGGGAACACAGGACTATCAAAATAAAGCAGGAAAAGACGGGACCAGGAACATCAGAACATGACACAGGGGGAAACACCAGGGACCAAAGAAAACAAGGAATCAAAAACCAGGGAAAAATAACTGAAAACACTGGGCCACAGGCCCAGGACCATGACATGTGCATTGAAAACCATGATATTAGCCAAGATTTGCACGCAGGTGTTGTTTTGATTAGGTGACACATCTGACACAACCACAAAAACAAGAGGAACGTACCACAGTGTCTGCTGCACACTGTTTCACACGCTGCTCAAACCAGGAACATGTTTTCAGCTGGAACACACAGACACGTCGGGGCAGTAGGCACATATTACCCCTTTATTAAAGTCTTCTGAAAAGTCAAACTGTCAGAGTGAGCTTAAACAAACATGCAGAAGCCAAAGTCATTAACTCTGGACATTTGTAAGTATTTTGTCCCTGCTCTTATAGTCGAGGTAAGACTCTAGTTTTGGCCACACTCCTTGCATACTTCACCCATTGCGAAACTCTTACCTTTGGTTCAAAGAAGCTGAAGAAGATGCACCTGACTCCCGCTCCTGCAGCCTGCAGCACACCGCAGATAAACCGGGTGATAAGAGCACAGAGAGACTCGGGCATAAAGAAGACACCAAAGCACACGTTTCACAGCAAAGAGACTCACCTGGACCCATTTGTGATTCACCACATTTGACCTGTTTTATAAAGTAAATAAAATTCATCTGTCAATAATCTGTTTTTTGTTTGTTTTAACTAAATTAAAGAAGCTCTGCAGGAAATTTGAAGCTGCTAATTTGACGGAAACATAGTGAAAAACATAGAAATACATCCAGTGGTTAAAACTTGTTTCCTGGGGTAGGAATTATGCTCATCTTGGAATTTTTTATTTATATTTTTATTTCAAGTGATCAGTGGGATTTTTTAAATGATTGGGAGTTACATGCTGCACAAGACTGAGGAGGGAAAGTTTAGCTGCAAAGAGGGAAACCTGTTGAAGCCAGACTTTTTAAAAAAAGGAAGAAATGCTCAGAGTGATATCTCACCTGCCTCTGCAGCACCAAAAAACTGTTCACATGGATGTAAACAAATCAGCACGCATGAAGTCACGCAGGTGATTACACGAGCAGGTATAACTGGGGTTTCCATAATGCATTCAGCTAAATGGGCTGAGCTGTTTTATTTTGGTCACACTGAAACCTGTTAAAATGGATTCTGTAAAATCACACTTCAAAAATAACCCACAGAGACACAACGTGCTGTACAGGCTTAATGCACCTTTAAATAGTCATAGTTAAAGTTCTGATCATCAGTAATTATAATTTCTACACTACTCTCACCACGTCATAGTTCTGATATATAGCTACAGACAAGCAGTTAACAGATGAGTCTGTGGTGAATTCAGAGGTAGAACTGAAAGTGATCGTGCCCAGTCTGTTAGCACAGGAGCCAAACCACAAGCCAGCTTTCTAGGTGCAAGTTGAAGCAGGAAGTAAGGCTAAGACAGGTGTGGCGAATATCTGGGTCGCCTTTCACCACGCTCGTCTCTTCAAACAGGTTTGACTGGCCTGTGTGGGGTTTTTGACCTGGATGAGATTCCTCCCTGTGCCACCAACATGATAACAAACTAGAATTTCCCTCTTCACAAGAATTACATCATCCCTTAAAAACAAAGATTTTCTCTGATGTAATCAAGCAGGGAATGTATGTAATTAGCACATTTTACAGACAAGCACCTCAAAGTGAGATTAGTTACAAAAGTCAATATGAAGCATAAAAAAGAAGCTTTAGAAAGCTGAGAGGCAGGACCCACACAGACACACACACACACACACACACGTGCATAACCCCAGGCTGCTGATTTCTCATCATGCAGTGAAGCTGACAGGCTGACCCCTGACCCAGCTTGTTTCACAGGTGTGGATAAAGCCTGTTAAAGCTCAGACTCAGACACCACACAGTTCTGTCGGTTTGAAAATGAGCTGCCCTCGTACGCAGAAATAAGATGGGGTGAAGCGTAACTTCTTGGCAGAGGTTTGTAGGCCAGCAGACTGCAGAGCCTGGAGAACGGAAGCCACCCTACATCTGTGGTAGAACTTCGTATTGACCTGGTTTCTTCTCTTACACATCTGAGCCCACATGCCCTGCAGAGGGAACAACAAGAGGGAAACCAAAACTATATGATGCGGATTTTTTACTTCTTCAAAACTTGCACCTGTGCATGTGTCATCACCCATATCTGAGTACAAGGCTCAGATCATAATCCTACACTAAACATCTTGTTTGCCTACAACAGCTTCCCCTCCCTCGACCTCCTCCCACCCTTTTTCCTCCCAACCTTTCCTGCCCTGAGCTAATCTGAGCCGGCACTTTGGCTGCGCTCCAGGATGACCGCATATTCCAAGGATTTCATGATGCAACCAGTGAGCAAAGAACAAAAGAAAGCTTTTTGATGTTTTTACAGGTACGATGAGGGGAGTTACATGTGAAGAGTGTGTCACCAGCTGACTGGGACTGGATAAAGATTCAGGAAGGCAGGAAAAGGGCACAGAGATATGAAAGCTTGAACTACGAAGGTTTCATTTTCCGTGTTTTCCCCATGTCCATAAAATCCGCTGGATTCAGTGAGCCAAATGTCAAAGGTTCCTTTCTGTGTGTGTGTGTGTGTGTGCATCTGCAGTGAGGGGGATCCATTTCTTCCATTTGGTGGAGACGGTCTTTGTTTTTCATCACATTCATATCCCGAACTGTCCACACTGGGAGGCACCTTTTTCTCATGGGAACCAGTAAAACCAGTTAGAGTTCGATCAGAGGGCCATTAATCACAGAAAAAAGTAAGGGGCAGAATGACACCAGACATGAAGACAAATAAATAAAAATGCCAGATTAGATTAGATAAAACTTTATTAATCCCTTTAGGAAGATTCTTTCAGGGAAATTAATTAATTAATTCCCTGAAAAAAGATCACAATGTGTCACAAAACCACAAACACATGGAAGATGATCAAGATCACCACAACTGGGCAAAAGGATCACCAGAAACTGGAAATTATTCATTATTATTATTATAATATGTATACACTTATTTTATTTTTACATCATATTTTTTTTTTATACATTCTCTTATTTTCTGTATATTTTTAGAAGTTCTAATTTATATTTTATATTTTAGAAAGTTTCACTTTCTCCTGCATGGCACTGAACAGGAGTGGCCCTCCAACCTCATTGTACATCCTGTATAACGACAATAAAGGCATTCTATTCTATTCTATTCTATTCTATTCTATTCTACTCTACTCTACTCTATCTTATCCTAAAAGATGCCCATGAAATCTAAACTAACAGATGAAAAGCAGCCAAAAAGAGATGAAAAATGATCTCAGAGGGGAAAGGACGGCCACAGGGACAAATAGAAACCACAATAAAAACCAAAATAAAAGCCATGAGCAGAAACACAACAAGTAGACACAGAGTTTAAAACACAAAAAAAAAGGAGGTGGAAAACTATCACAGAGCCAAAATACTGTCACACAAATTCAAAATGATATTAAACAACACAATGACCAGAACACGAAAGTGATGACAATAAGAAGCTACCAAAGTGAATCCAAAAAAAGGGGAAGACTATCACAGCACTCACACAGGAAATGGCCAATTTAAACTAACCTCACACACATGTGATGGACTGTGGGAGGAAGCCTGAGTACCAACCCCACACTCCATCTTCAGTCCAGCTCTGACTCTTATGGGGACATACGAGGAGCCTAAAAGGCCGTTCAGAGTCGGGGATGGCACCTATAGATGAGCTTCCCGTACAGTCTCAGCACGCCGGATATCATAACCAAGAGCTTCTTTTGGAGAATCTCGTTATGAATAATCGAGAGGAGGTGGGTGAGCGAGGAGGAGGGAGCTGTGCAGACACCGTGTGTGCATTTGTTTGTGTGTGTGTGTGTGTCATGTGGGTGCATACGATAATGGTGACAGTGATATCATCCGGCAACATCTTGCGGTCGGTTTGTGTTTGCATGCTGGAATGAAACCGTCAAAGCAGACACGGAGGTGCAATTTCACTGCTGATTTCACACATGACATGCACACACTTTCTGCTGCTTTAATATTCAGCGTCACAGTACTCCAGAGCTTTCAGGTTTCTAAGATACACACAGACTCACAATTTGCCTGATGACACACTGGTGGCTCCCCCTTCCATAGGACCAAAGTATTGAGAATACATTACAGAACGACTCGGCCAAAAAGAACGAAAAAACAACAACGTACAAAACACCAAATGACCACAGAGACACAAAATGATTACAAAAAGAAAAGAAACACACAAAAAGATAGAAAACTGAGTCTCAGGATGACACATGATCAATAATGGGTCAGCAGCCACCTCCAAGGGGACAAGACCCACTCGGGTTTAAATTGCTGGGACTCTCCACCTTTTGGACGAGAGAGTACGACAACCTGGATGACTGAGAACCCACACAGATACACAAAAGAGACAGCAAAAACATACAAATAAATAAAAACAACAAACTGGAAACAAAAATAACCACAAAGTAGGAAATATTACTACAAAATGGCCAAGATGACGACAATAAGATGAGAAATAATCTCACAGACGAGACTGAACGTTATAAAACAGCACAAAACAGTCAGAAAGAGCCAAAAAAGGCCGCACACACACGCACGCACACACACACGCACGCACACACACACACACACACACATACACACACACACAGCAACAAAAAAGACACAAAATCACAAAGTGTAAAAAAAAAGGCTACAAATGACAAAAATTGTCAAAGAGACAAAAATGGGGAGAAAAACAAACATAATGACTAAAGACACACAAGCAATACCACATGCTCAGCAACATGACAACACAGACGTCCACAAACAATGACCACAAAGACACGGAGATGACAAAATGTTACACAAAATGGCCAAAAAGAGACAAAAAAAATCCACAAAATCCAAAATGACCACAAAGATACAGAAATATATAGACAAGAATTAGAAGACAAAAGACTCACAATCACGACAATCTAATGTGACCGCAAAGAGATGTTACAAAGCCAGACAAAAGTAACCACAAAAATTTGAATATTACCTCAAAAAAAAGACAGACAGGAAAAGGCCAACAGAGACTAAAAATGACTGCAAAGAGACAAAAAGATCCAAAACCACAAATACACCCACACAAAGAAATAAATGACTGCAAAGACAGAGAAAGCCCTTCGTGGGACAGCGTGCTGACAGTGTCGGCAGCTTTGGTGTCAAATACGATTGGCTGTAACGAAAAATTCATCTGAGGATTTCTGTGAGGCTACGTGGAAAAGCCTGCATTTCACTAAAGACTAAAGACTTTGGAGTCTCTACATGTTTTAAACCTTCTGATAATTTGAAATATTGGCCAGCATTAATAGGTTGGCCTGAAAAGACTTTGGACCCTCCAACAACCTGTAGCATCACTTACTGCAGCAGCCCCATGGGCCAGACAGCTTTTAATGGAGTTCTGAGTGAGTCACGCAGAGTTATTATACTTTTACTTTTTTAATTCCTCTTCTGTGAAACACCACCTTAATGTGGTGGAGGGCTTTGCGTGTCCCAGTAATCCCAGGAGATATGTTGTTGGGGGGGCATTTGCTTTGCCCCCTAGTAGGGTCTCCCAGTGCAAATTGGCCCTAGGTGAGGGGTGAGCGATTCTCCAATGAGAGGAGAAAATGCAAACGACCATTGTACCCTGACCGGGATAGGGTTACCTGATGCCCATCCTGGGGAGGAAGCTCAACAGAGCACGCTGGTGGCCAGGCCTTAGTCCATGGGGCCCAGCCCAAAGATGGGCCTGCCCTCCTGTAGGCCCACCACCTAGATTGACAGACTGGGGTGGTGGTCCCCATCTTCAAAAAGGGGAGGGGGGTGCTTCAACTATCAGGGGATCACACTCCTCAGTCTTCCCGGGAAGATCAATGCCAGGGTGCTGGATAGGAGGGTCCATCCATTAGTCAATCCTAGGAGGCAGGCGGAACGATGCGGTTCTAGTCCAGGTTGTGGAACCTTGGAGCAGCTCTTCATCCACTCAAGGATTTCTGGGGTGCGTGGGGTTTTCCCATCCAGCCCTTCATGTGTTCTGTGGGCTTGGAGAAGGCATTGGACCACATCCCTCAGCGTATTCTGCGGGGCGCACTTCAGGACTATGGGGGGAGGTTCGTACAAATGTTACAAGTACTTGGTCGGCATTGTCCCCAGGACGTCGGACTCGATCCTGGTGGGGTCTGGACTCTGTCACGGCCGCCCTTTGTCACAGATTCTGTTTCTATGAGCAGTCCAGTGGCAGACGGCCTTTGGTCACCAGCATGTTTTAATGGTGGACGTGGTGGAGGGCTAGACTTACCAGCTAACGCTGGCAAGCTTGGTTAGAACAATGAAAACAACTGCATGGATTTAAAATGCTCCAGAAGGCATCAACAGCACAAATGTGGTCAAGAGGTACGATTCAGTGACCTGGAGATAAATCCTAATAAAATCCCATACAGTTATTATTTTCAAGGGAAATTAGCTCTAAAGACCAAAATATTTCACCTCGTGAATGTGTGGGGATTTACTCCGATTTGGAGCCAGCATTGTGGTCATTAGAGGAACTGCAACTTTTGGCATTTCCACATTTGACCTGCAGCTTTCTGCTTAATTTTATAAAAATGACCAAACAATGTGATCGTTCATATCGTGCAGTTTATTTAAAAATCGGCGTTGCTCCCGGCGCTCCAGCAAACAGCCATCAGGACAGTACGAGGGAAACCAGATGAGTGTTTAAAAAAAAAAACAGCCGAATGAAAACAAAACTCGCTGGACATTTGAAGCATGTGCCATGAAAAGCCCACACTTGGCTGTTGTGTCTCAATCAAAGAAAGTTAGGTGAGAAAGTGAAATGGGAACACGGGAACACCGAGACAAACACAGAAGGAGAAGTGTAAAAAAATGTTTGTCGAGTGGTTTGAACTGAGTTGCATCACCTCCCAGTTCTGAAAGAGAAAGTTGAGAGCTGCCAAGTTTTTTCTCGGCTTCAGTTTTCTTTTTTAAACTGAGGTAAATTCAGCAGTAAATGCTTTGTAAACATCATGTCATAAAGAAAAAGGAGAAAGTCTGCCAAAAATCCCACAGGATAGTTTATGTATTACATTTAGAAATGTGCTACTTACACCTCCGTTTCACATTTTAGCCCAGCTGTTTGTTTGTAGCTGCCTAATTACAGCCAAAGTATCCATTTTCAGATTGCTACACACGTGTTTTAGAACAAAATGAACCTTATGTGACATTTCGCACGTGCCCATTATCATGTTTACACTTTAGGTGCATCTGAACTTGTGCTCGTGCTGTAAAGATAGAGAAGTGAAATAACTATTCAAAACTCTTACTGTTCCATATTTGGCATTTATGGATTTATAACACACTGCAAATTAGTTCCAGGCACATATAAAGGCTGATGTAACAGAAAATGACTGATAACATGGTAAAACACAGCTGTAAACATATATAACATTTCTCCCTGGGAAACAGTTGTAACCATTATGTGCTGTGCATTGATGAATACTTGCTGTGTGCTGCTCAAAACACCAATCGAGCCTTTTCACTTAGGAACTTTCTACATCCACCTGTGAGGATGGAGGAAGACCTGTGCAGCTAGCTAGCAGCTGAGGGCGAATGACATCAGCATTTACATTCTGTTGCACAAGGACACGCCTCTTGCCATGGGGAGATATACGCTTTGTCCTGCGCAGTCATAGATTTCGTGCATCAGAAATAACATGCAACTTCCATGGCTAAAAAATGAAGTCAAAAGAGGAAGTGCCAAAAACTGCAGTTCCTCTAACGGCCACTTGAGGCCGACTCCCAAAGCGAGCCGTAATGGTTAGCTTCAGCCTGTGAGCCACCCTCTGTTCAAAATATGGTCTTCTGAAAACCCTACATGGCAAACTGTGGAAACCAGTGTGTGACATCATGGTGGTTATGTCTTTTATATACAGTCTATAGGTAGAAAGCATATAGGTCCAACATGAATCTGTTTTTTGACTAAGAGGTTCCTGATTTCTCACACAATAAGGTCTGCATCAAATACTTCTGTTACACAAAAGATAAAGGAAACACAGACTTCTCTGGGTGATAAAAACAACCAGGTTACTAGAACAGCAGTACAAGCTGGAGAAAAATATGTAAATGTGATTTGGAGATAAGCTGTCAGCTAACAGGTCTCTTTAAAACATCTGGTCGGACCTGTAAATGTGCTGAGCTGTGTGACTGAGGCGCAGTGTGGTGTAACTGTGCCTCATATCATGTGTGTGCCTGAATATCTGTGTATGTCATTTTTTTTTAGAAACGAAAAGTCGCCATGAACCACTTTCCCATCCTGAAACCATAACTCCTGTGGTGAAACTCCACTAAAAATTCTGTGACTTCTCTTTCCTTCTCCATTCTCCATGACCCCAGCCGCTCAGCCGCCGCTGCTGCTGCTGCTGCGCGGTCTCCACTTACAGAGTGACATCACTGGAGTTTCCCTTCTGCTGGAGCAACTGCACCGCATAAATACTACAGGCTCTCTGGCAGAAGTTCACTCTTAACACAACAGCACACACAAAGAGAGAAGTGTCAGCACAGACAAGTGTTTAGTTTCTGGACTTCTCTAAACACAAGACGGCAGAGGCTTTGTGCACAGCATGGTGGCATACACAACCACACCAGTTGATGTGGAGGCTGGTGCTGAGGCGAAGACGGTAGTCTTAGTTGAGAAGAAATCACCTGCAGAGTGGATATGGAAGGGGTGCAGCGTCCTCTTCATCGTGGTTCTTTGTCTGGGAGGTGTCCTGCTGTTTGCCTGCTACTGGAATAGAAGGCCGGATATGATGGTAAGGAGCACCTCATCTCTCTGAGGATGATGAGAAGTCTTTCAAAACCTTGTGTGTGTGTCTCTAATCATGTTTTTCTCCATGCAGACACAATCAGGACAGACCGAAGCACTAAAGGAGAAAAACAGCGCTGACACAACAGGTGATTATACACACGAGTGCTTATGAGAGGTTTTCGAGCTGTATTCGAGTCTTTGTTGAGTATTTGAGACAAACTCACATTTGTCTTCCTTCCCTCAGATCCCCACTACACACTGAGATGGATCAGCAGCAAAGCCAAGGCAGCCATCCATCTAGAAGGTGAGTCACTGCTTACCTTGATTTGGTTCTCAGCAAACAATAAGCTCATAATCTCAGCCTTCAAAGGGCCTTTCAGACTCTTTCTCCTTGCTGTGTGGTATTTGTAGGTCTGAAGCCAAGAGCACTATAAGGAAGTTATCACTGGCTTCCGTCAATATTTCATTCTGCTTTAAAAGTAACACACCTGTCAGTAATGCACTCTCAGGTGTTTCAAGGCTGTAACATTTCGGCTCTTTTTGCAGGTAGCGACTCAAATGGTCAGCTGGAGTGGAGGAACGGTCAGGGCCAGGCGTTCGCTCAGGGCGGCTTCAAGCTGGAGGACAATAAGATCATCATCCCACACACCGGCCTCTACTTTGTCTACAGCCAGGCGTCCTTCAGAGTGATCTGTGGCAACAGTGGTGATGAGGAGGAAGCCGAAAGAGGCCTGACGGCTCTCAGCCACAGGATCTGGCGCTACTCAGAGTCCATAGGAAGCAGTTCCTCTCTGATGAGCGCGGTGAGGTCGGCGTGCCAAAACACGGTTCAGGAGGATGACTTCACAGACGAGCAGAGCTGGTACAACGCCATTTACCTGGGCGCTGTGTTCCAGCTGAATAAAGGAGACACGCTGTGGACCGAAACCAACCAGCTATCGGAGCTGGAGACGGACGAGGGAAGGACCTTCTTTGGCGTGTTTGCACTTTGAGACGACTCCCTGCTTTAAGCAGAAAAGCTGCACAGAGCCTCGTTCGGGCTTAAAAAACTTTATGTGTACATATTGTTTTTATTTCATCTACATGGTGATGCTAACATGTTTAAATCTCAATGGAGATGAAACTTCTAGCTGAAGATGCTAGGCTGATTTTTTTTTTAACTATAAACTGTAACAGTTTGCAACATTGTTTCTACTTAAGGCACTTTTTATTTATACTGACCTGAGATTGTAGTCGGCTCGATTTTCTCTGCTGTATCAGGTGATGGCACAGCTCAGAGTTCAGGTCCTGTTACAGCTTGTATGTATTTATTAGTATTTATTAGTATTTAAATCACTGGGATGGGGGTTTAAAATATTTATGTAAGTTGTGAACATAATAAAACTGCATAAAACTACAGAGAACGGCCTCTTTTCATAGCTGAGATGCCAAACATACATTTGCAGCTGAGTTGTAAATCTGTCCACCCAGTGCTGTAGCCAATACACACTCACACACACACACACACACACGCACACACACTGGTAAAAGTTGCTATGAAATTCCTCCACAGCCAGCGAATACTTCCACTGTTAGATCACAGCAGTGGAGGGGAATTTCCTGCTTTTTTCTTTTTTCCTGCATCTTGCCGAGTGCTGTGTCAGGTGGAGGCCCACAGAAGCCTCAGCTCAGAGCGGGTTTTCCCCAGCGGCACCCTCCCATCTCCGTCCCCACCCCCACACGCACTCTACAGCCTCTCGCCTCCTTCACACCAACCCCTCCTCTGTATATTACCACATACCTTGTTTTCAGTGGGCTGGACGGGACACGAAACAGGAAGCTGTGCGTGATAAGGGATCATGGGACTGCAGCACAGCTGGGTTTGTCAGACTGTCATCATCGATAAACACACATCATACAAATAACGGATGCACTTGGGAGCAATTTGTCAACTTTTGTTTCATATGCGAGGCAAACATCCACTTATTGTCTGTGTAATGAGGTTCCCACGAGGCTTTGCTGCTGGTCATCGTGTCAAACTTTGCTTCTTGCTTTTGTTTAATGAGCTTTTCTTCTGGGTTTATTTGCTCTTTCGAGTCCTGCTGAGTCGACCTGCAGTCAAATATCAAGTTTCACTCCCACCCCGGCAGAGTTAACTGGTCCTAACAGTCGAGTCGAGCGAGTCAGAGAAGCAGCAAATAACTGCTGACATCTAGTGGATACTGTAAACATGGTCAATATGCATCTGCATTCATCCCCATAGATTTGGGGGCTTACCTTATATACCCACTTATCTGAGCGGTGTCACTGAAACACAAAGACGCCCGGTGAAAAAACGATGACTTTTATTTACGGTAGCCATATATCTGCATACACATACTCTGAAATATATTAACATCTAAGATCTTAGATATAGTGAATACAAATATCCCCAAATCCATGTATATTATTATATATGTGCAAGATAATAGAACATTTTTGAATGTATTTCTGCATTCATATATTACACTATGTGATCCAGGTACTGCACAGTTAATAAAAATGGCCTATTTCATTCATTGTAGCCGACTGTGTGTCCTCCTGTGAACCCTGAGCTGAACCAGCGACACAGAGCAGGACCGTTTAAAGTGCACGCTGACATATTTCAGCATATCTGACAGAGTGTTGTGTTACTCACAGCATTGTTCAGGCATCACTGATTTATAAAACCTGGAAACAGCTGATGAATGAAATGGCCCATCGGCATTAACTGCTGAATAAATACACGATGTCACATTGCTTTATGTCCTTCTTTGATACGTTCACGTCTTATCCAAAGGCAAAACAGAAAAATTAACTTCATTCCCGATTGTCTGTGAGAAAGTATATATATATATATATATATATATATATATATAATTTAAAGAAATAAAGAAGTTTACAAGTATGACGGGTGAGGATTTTACTGGTATAAAAACTTGTGCTTTCTCTGCATATCTACAGTAACAGCCATCACAGAAGCCCCTGGACTCAGCACAGTCTCACTGCTGTCGAAGTATAAAGTGTCTTTGATTTTTAGAAGGCAGAAAGTACAGACTCTTCTCCTGGTAGGTTAGAATTTGGATGGCTCCAGTTCTTACACCCCCATTTATCTTGACCAAAGACACATGCATGTGAAGATGGATGACAGGCACCTGCACCCAGGTGATGGAAACATTTAGCAGAAACTGGGCTGCCAGAACAGACAGCAGGGGGCACATCAAACAGCTCCAGGATGAAAACCAAATTCAGTTCGGCTCATCTCCCTTTCAAGGTCGTCTCCTTGTGCACCTCGGGACTGATCGCAGCTTTCAGTCTGCTCGGTCTAAAAACCACGTCGCCACTTCTGAGCGTTTCTAATTCACTGCATCAAAATGGAGACGCTTCACCATTTATTCAGGGGCTGAAGATGAAGTTGCAAGGAGCTAAATCTGGCTGGGGGACAAATTCACAATGCCAATAAAAACGACTGCCCCCCCAGGAGTGAAAGGAATCCTGTAAATATTGAGCTCGGAGAATAAATTAACAGTGTTTAACCTTTTGAAAGTCTGCAAACAAAGAGATATCCTTGGGGACAAATGTCTCTACTGATACTGGTGCTGAGCCCCTGGCAGCGGGCGTTTGGCCCCAAGCCTGATCACTACAGATGATATGAAAGTAGGGTCAGTTTAGCACATGTGATGCTTATATTTTCTGCATGGAGGCAGTCAGAAGGGCATCAGGTCCAGAGGTGCACAGGGACTCAACCTCGAAGGGGAGATTAGCCAAAACTCACGTTAGCCTCATTTGCAGCGGCTGCTTCAGTGTCCGACAATATCTGCAAGATACATTAGATGCAGGATGAGGGAATTACTTGATGGCTACTACTGTACTATACTGATAAATAAATTCAACACAAATCTCCAAAAATACATCGTAAAATATGATTTCAAACCCAACTATCAAAACTGTCCTCATGTTGATCAGGGTCTAATAAGGAACTAGCTTATTAAAATGCAGGTTTGTACTTGAACACACAGTCCTGACGACACACATCCATGCATGCTTAGCTCCCTGGCCTTTTAAAATTATGGCTGTTTAATAATGCACATGTTCACTTCTGAGCTTCTCAGCTGCTTTTTAGAGGAAACACTAGAGAGAAAAACTGTACATTGCTTTGTCCTTTTGTAAATTTCAGTTTTCACAACTCTCCTGAAAGGTTAACAAAGAACAACAACTCTGACAAAACAATCAAATATTACAGACCAATATAAATAACTACTGTATGCGTCTGTCTAACCAACAAAGTCGAGAGACGAAATGTGGCGATGATACGGCAAAGACACAAACACATCCTTTGAAGATCCGCGACACGGTGTCTCCACAACAAAACCAGATAACAAATGAGGAATGACTAACGGACTACTGTTCACTCCATCTCTGAAAAAGACATCGAGTGCTGCTAGTCTCAGGTGTGCTTTTCGCCATGTCGAGCCACCACGTGTGCCTGAACACAGTGAGATCAGAACTTAGAGGATGGGTGTTACCTGCGTGACTCTCCTGTGTACTCATGGCAGCTTAAAACAGTGTCACTACACCGCTGTGAACTTTGCCCGAACAAGTGAAACTCACAGTGTCTCGTGGTGTTCTGTGTCCCTCGTGTGCATCGTGCGACCACCTCCCCTACCCGAGCCCTCCCGTGGTTCACCTATTTATACAGAAGTGGGATCTGGCTGTTGTGACAGTGGTTGCGGCTCATCTTGCTGTCCGCTGGGTAGAGGTTGGAGGAGTTGGAGAACGAAGGTGGGAGGGAATGATTGTCTGTGGTTGGGTTGGGATAGCCGGGCGGAGGGAGCAGGGACTTGGGATCCGGCTGGGACGAAGGAGGCGGGGCATTGTGGTTCTGATTCTGGCCCATGGAGGGCCGGCGGCGGTTGCGTAGAGCCTGTCGTTCAGCCAGCTGGTTGCGGAGTGCCGAAACCCTCTCCTCTTTCTGAAACACAACGAGAGTCCCTGATTAAGAAATGAAGCATTTCAGCCATTACAGCAGAGAGTGGTCACATGACCAGCACAGAGTCCAACATCATGCATTGTCATAACTGCAGCACAGGTCTTTAGATTGTTCCTGTTTAGAGCTGCAGGTTTTTAGATCCCTCTGAGGTTTTTCTGCTGGCCAGCCCTGACATTAGCATCGCCCGGGGTCCCTCTGCAAAGAGCCGCAGGATTTTTCCATGTGGCTTATTGCAGAAAATAAAAGTTGATGAGACTAAACCATTTTATTTAGATAACTGATGGCGACTATCAGAAACACTAATTCATGTAACATTTATGGGTTTCAGGGCCCATTGCTGCTGCAACTGATAATCAAAGCAATGGTGAGAGCTAGTTAGCTAATGTCAGCTAGCCATCTAATGTTGACCCATATCCATGGTTTGTTTCAGGGTGGCTGCAGTCTGTTCTGGGGAGGTAATATCTATAAAATAAAAATCTTCTTTCACTGTCACTTTAAATTAGCTGCTGAGGCTGGTGATTAAAGCGCTGGTATGACAGGGGTAGACCTGTATTTCCATATTCTAACATTTGCTAGCAGCTATGAAAAAATGTGTGGCTCCCATTTAACATCTACGTGTATTCAAATGTGGTAAAGCCAGTAAAACCTATCAAGTGATGACCTATGAAAACAGAGCACACAGCCAGGAAGTGTAACAGATTACTTTCTTCAGGAAGTAAATAAATAATTTAGGGATCACTCACAATTATTGACATTTTCCAAAGCGTACAAACCGGGGGAGGGGCTTAACAGCCAATGAATGCTTTTCAAATAGTTAGAAAATGTTGGTCAGAACTATGTAAACTGAGCACTGCTACCTGACCGCCAATGCCCGAGGCATCCACTCCTGTTCACTTGTACACCACTGCGTCGTCTGCAGCGATGTGGCCTCCGGTCTGGCAGGTCAGTTCAAAGGCCTCAATGAATTCTCTAAAATAGGCCATCTTCAATTCACAGAAAGACTCTGATGATATTAGACAGGAACAAGCTGCAAGTGCGGCGCAGCAGGTGTGGAAAGCAGCCAAACCGCTGGGGATAAATTCAACAAGGAAGTGGAAGCATTGTTCCAAAAATGGAAACCATACGCAGTAAACTGCAGAAAATGATGATGGATTTAATTCTGAAGGTATGTACATTAATTCTATATGTTCTTGGCAAGTTTTCATCTGTGCTGGCCCGTATATTTGTGCATAATCTGGTGATAAGTGGTCGGCACTGTTGCCAACTTTTATGTAAGGAAACTCACTGTTGGCTGTCTCAAAAATTGCTAGAAGTCCCTAAAGGACGAATCGCTTTTTTTGTCCCCCTCGGTGCCGAAGCGAGGTCCGGGCGATGCCATAGTGTATGAAGGGATGCAGTACAAGTGCTGTATATACACAAAACATGGTGACAGCAGAGATTTCAGGGGTTTTTTTTGGCACGATTTTTTTCCCCCGATTTTTAAAAAATGTGTTATTTTTGCATATATCGGTAAATAGACTGTGGTGCACAGGATTTCTGAAGGGCTTATATATAAAATAAAGAAATAACTTGTTTTGCTAATATATTTGTGACTCTGCATTATTGTATCTACATTATAATCAATCCAGTCCTTTTTGGCTACTTTTTATAGAACTGTAATGTTATATTTGTTGCAATTTCTGCAGCCCTCTTGGCAGATCTCTCATTGAAAAAAAAGACATTTTTAATGTCACCGACAGTTTTTACGCTCATTAATAAAGAATATATGAAAGACACTTTGCCAAGAAGTGATTGCAGCTTCTACCTGTGACAGGAGTGTTGTTTCTGACTCAAAATGAATTGATATCATTCACAAGAGATGATGTTTGACACATGTTTCACAGATTTTAGTCCAAAAATTAATCTACAGCAATTTAAATACAACCAATCATTTTTTTGGGCAAATTCAATTTCATTCAATTTTAATTATATAGCACCAAATCACAACAGTCGCCTCAAGGCACTTTGTATTGTGGGTAAAGACCCTACAATAATTACAGAGAAAACCCAACAGTCAAAACAACCCCCTATGAGCAAGCACTTGGCAACAGTGGGAAGGAAAAGCTCCCTTTTAACAGGAAGAAACCTCCAACAGAACCAGGGTCAGGGAGAGGCAGTCATGTGCTGTGGAAGAGAGCCAGAGATTAATTATAACTAATGATTAAATGCAGAGTGGGGTATAAACAATAAAAAGAGGTGAATGAAAAGAAACACTCAGTGCATCACAGGACCCCCCCTCAGCAGCCTAGGCCTATAGCAGCATAACTAAGGGAGGGTTCAGGGTCACCTGATCCAGCCCTAACTATAAGCTTGATCAAAAAGGAAAGTTTTAAGCCTAATCTTAAAAATAGAGAGGGTGTCTGTCTCCCGAATCCAAGCTGGGAGATGGTTCCACAGATGAGGGGCCTGAAAGCTGAAGGCTCTGCCTCCCATTCTACTCTGAAGTATCCTAGGAACCACAAGTAAGCCAGCAGTCTGAGAGCAAAGTGTTCTCTTGGGGTGATATGGTACTATGAGGTCTTTAAGATAAGATGGCACCTGATTATTCAAGACCTTGTATGTGAGGAGAAGGATTTTTAATTCTATTCTAGATTTAACAGGGAGCCAATGAAGAGAAGTCAATATGGGAGAAATCTGCTCTCTTTTTCTAGTC
This sequence comes from Pterophyllum scalare, assembly GCA_024447675.2. Taxonomy (NCBI): domain Eukaryota; kingdom Metazoa; phylum Chordata; class Actinopteri; order Cichliformes; family Cichlidae; genus Pterophyllum; species Pterophyllum scalare. The sequence continues at coordinate 56,355 of JAMQGT020015436.1, read as the reverse complement.
CCTGTCAGTATTCTAGCTGCAGCATTTTGGATCAGCTGAAGGCTTTTCAGGGAGTTTTTAGCCTAGAAGTAATAAATGCATTAATTAACTTTTCAGCATCAGTCTGAGAAAGGATGTTTCTAATTTTATAAATATTGCGCAAATGTAAAAAAGCCGTCCTACATATCTGTTTAATATGTGCATTGAAGGACATATCCTGGTCAAAATGACTCCAAGATTTCTCACAGTGTTACTGGAGGCCAAAGTAATGCCATCCAGAGTAAGTATCTGGTTTGACACCATGTTTCTAAGATTTGTGGGGCCGAGTACAAGAACTTCAGTTTTATCTGAATTTAGAAGCAGGAAATTAGAGGTCATCCAGGCCTTTATGTCTTTAAGACATTCCTGCAGTTTAACTAATTGATGTGTGTCATCTGGCTTCATCGAGAGATAAAGCTGGGTATCATCTGCACAACCATGAAAACTGATGCAATGTTTTCTAATAATACTGCATGTATACTGTAAATAGAATTGGTCCTAGCACAGAACCCTGTGGAACTCCATAATTAACCTTAGTGTGTGAAGACGACTCCCCATTTATATGAACAAATTGGAGTCTATTAGATAAATATGATTCAAACCACTGCAGTGCAGTACCTTTAATACCTATGGCATGCTCTAATCTCTGTAATAAAATGTTATGGTCAACAGTAACAAAGCAGCACTGAGGTCCAACAGGACAAGCACAGAGATGAGTCCACTGTCAGAGGCTGTAAGAAGATCATTTGAAACCTTCACTAATGCTGTTTCTGTACTGTGATGAATTCTGAAACTTGAAAAGGGGGTCTGAAAAGGCCTAGTAACAAAGTCACTAAGTTGGCAACACTGATGGCCAGTGTTGCCAAAAACTGATTGCAGCTCCTATCATGTGACAGAAATGTTCTTTATAACTCAAAATAAATTGATATCATTCATAAGAGATAATGTTTGAGATATGCTCGACAGATTATAGGTCCACAAGTCTATAACAATATAAATACCAGCAATAATTTTTTTGGCAAATACCGGAAATCTCTTTTTGGCACAAAAGAAGAAGAAGGCAGAACGATCATTCCAGGAGGATAATTTCAGCCTTTATTTTTAGAGACTTTGTTATGTTGCTTATACCACGGCTCACGTATGTTACATTTAGTAGTGCAAGGAAAATGCCACATAGCTCTAACATAGAAATTTCCCCTTGTGCAATGACCAAAGTAGCTTTAATCTAAAGCAAAAGTTTGATATGATTCATAGAAAACTGCTCGTGCTCCTTCCTCTGATAAACGTTCCACTCCTGTGCAGCTGCCCTAAATCTCTACAGGGAGGTGGAGAACCAGATAACCAACCCACTGAGCCCCCACTGATCTATTAATGTATGCAAGGCTGAAATAAACTGGAATCATCAGTAAAGCCATCAGCAGATTAGCCAGTAATGAAATGAATTGTTACTTATGAAGGAAAATCTTAAAATGATAACAGCAAAAGAAGCCTGATAACTTAAACCCGTCTCCATCCGTGGTGTTTTCCAGCATATGTGAGGAGCTGTAAAGAGCAGGAGGAGGAGCAGCAGCTTTCTTAACTTTACTCAAACATCCACATCTTTGTTCTTCAGATGAAATGCAGCCATTTCTGTACGGTGTGGTAACACAGACTCACAACGCACACGGATGTTTCACACTATGTAATACGAGCAAATTTCAGCCTCAGGCTGTGCGCACACAGGATGAAGCCCCGGCTGCCTGAGACAACACTGATCTTTGAATGATCGTTTATTTTGGTCATTATTTACAGGTTTTAAGCTGAAATTAAATAACAAAGAACGAAACTAAATGTAAAGAAATGAATATAATAATATTTGTTTACAACAGTAATAGATAATCGTTGCACTACTGGACATAATATTGTTGTTTTCAGTAATTTTCAGGTGACTTTATTAATTTGTACCTGTAAGGTTTGAAATCACAATCACTGAAGAAAAAAGGCTCGCTGGATGGAAGTTCTTCACTCTCTGATTTCTGGGCACTTGTGTTTTTGTTTAATTGCAGTGAGTTTCTCATCTCAGCCACAGTCTGTGTCTCAGGGGAAGCAACTTTCACCTCCTCAGTTAATGCAGCCGGAGCCTCTGGCTTTTTCCCCTTTCACTTTAACCTTCATCATTCCAGAGGACACACTATGGAAAACTGCACCTTTACTGGCCTCTGACATGCTTCTGTTTCTATAATTGAAAATGTTTCACGTTATCACTCAGGCTGCTCTCAGAACAGCTTTAAGACTGTTTAATCTGGAGGTCAACATGGCTTCATTACATATGTAGATATGTGGAACTCTGTAAATCAGACACCTGATCACTTTATTCCTGTATACGACTGTATACTACTGTATATCACTGCACTTGCACTGTTGCACAGCAATCTCTGCACTGACAGTTATTTGTGTATGTATACTGCACCACCAGTTGCACCAACAATTATCAATTATCTGTAAGCTCGTTGGATAACGAGCTGTCAGTCACAAGTTCTTAGCCAATCAGCGCGCAAGTTCATGTCACATCGACTCTGCATTTGTCAGAAAACAAAGATGGTGCCGGCGAAAACGCTCAGCTCAAATCTTCAGAGCGCCAGAGAAGTGATGCCATCAGAGTTTACACCAGACCTTTATATCATCTGTGATTAAAGACAGCGAGCACACACTTGTTGGTTTGGACTCCATCACACTAACATACACACAGACCTGGCTGCTCTCTGAAGGGAAATCTGTGCATGCAGAGTAAGAATGTATCTATGCACGTATTAGTGAATGAGCTCCACTGCCTTTGCAGCGCATGCAAACTTCTTCCTGTATCTTCCAAAGAATCATATCATATCATGCAGCCACAGCACACATCAACATACACAATAAATGAATTACACACGATTTCTGTACGATGAATGCATATTTCTATGTGAATGTAGGGCAAAGTGGAGCATATGATCCAGTAGGTGGATAAGCATGCTTAATAATAATAATGTGCATCTTTTAAATGCATCCTCACCTCCTGGATGATCTTTTGCAGCTCCCTGTTCTCCCTCTCCAGCTGCCGGGACTTCTCCTCGTCGTTGTTGTTGGTGGATGAGCCGGTCTTCAGGGTGTCCTGCTGCTCTGACTGCCACTCACCGCGGGTGATGAGACGCCGCATCTGAACCATCACAGGGACAGGGAAGCCAATAAAGAACTAAACCAGGACAGGGACTGACTGCCCTGTGCTGAATGAATAATTCAGCTATTCAGAGCACCTAATAAAACAGCTTTAATATTTGCAGCCCTCTCAGCTAACTCATTCATATTCCTCCAAAGGCTTAAAAATATTTTCCATCACTGAGACTTTTATTTTACTTTAGTGACACTGCTGCCATCTCTGCACAGAAGTGAGCTCCCATAAATATCCTGATAATCAAACAGTGGAGACGATATTGTGATTTCCTGTTAATGAAATTTGAATTTCTGTAAGTGGCACGCTTCCTTCTGTGTGCAGCATGTGCACCACACGGCTCTGCTTCTGCTCAGAACCAACAGGAAAAGGAAGGCGCTGTAAGACGCCTCGCTTTGTTTTTTCCCCAAACAGCATCTACAAAAGTAAGAACTTCCAGTAAGACGTTTATTACCTTAATGGAGAAACTGACAGATATGATGTGAACCTGTCCAATGTTCCATTAAACTCAAACATGAAAGCGTGTTTATGCAGCTCAGAAAACAAAAAGCTGTCAGACTGAATAACAGGAAGTTTCCAGGCTGCAGCTTTTCCTAAAGATGCTGAAACTGAAATGTTTGACCTTCACTTTCGCTACACTGTGAATGCCCGTGGTTCTTAAAAAGGTATCAATCATAAGCAGGAGCACCTTGGGTACAAAGAGCACCACCAGGGTGATGTAGGCAGAGAAGACGATAGCTAGAGAGGCAAAGGCAAAGGAGGCGTCCTGCTGCGAAGACAGGATCATAGTCACTGGAGCTGTGATCAGGCACAACACCTGCAGGAAGACAGAGAGCGACAAGTGAGAACAAAGGGAAGAGCGCAACTAAAGGTAAAGAGAAAGAAAGGAGGTAGGGTTGGAGGACAGGAGGTTGGAGAGCGAGAGGATGAGAGCGGAGGAAAATCACAACCATAAAAGCATCAGGCATCTGTTTATCATTCCGGGGAGGGCTCCCATGTGAAAACAGCATTAAAAAGTCATGACTGAAGTGGCACCAGCGTGTTGACAATCACCACATTGTCATCTCATCAGAGCCTGGAGCTCGCAGCTTAGCAAAGAGGAAGGAGGTCCCTTTACAGACGCCATTAACTATTCACGTCGTCATAAAACTGAAATGTGAATATTATAAGATAAAATAGCAACATTAGGCTTGACTCGCATTAAGGAGCCATGGGATGAAATAGCCACGCAAAGCTGCATTTAATGACATCATAAACAACCATAAATGATGGATGGATGATGAATCTTTTCCTTGACAAATGAGGCGAGATCTGTCCATTTATTAATGATATATCCACTGAGTATAAGATGATAAATGTGCAGATGCTCATCAGGGAGCACTTTTTTATTTATTAATGGGATCGGGGCTAGTGCAGGAGAATCTCAGTGAAAAACAGAACCAGAAATAAATATGTTTAAAAAAATGTTTGCCTACTTTTGATCATAAGAGAAAAACTGTGGCAGTTAAAGTAACAAACTATTTTCCCCTCCAGACTCCAAAGTTAGTCTGTGTCACGAGTGTCAGCAAATGGCAGCAAGAATTTGTCTAAAGTGGCTGCGGTGAACATGATGGCTGCTATTTCAGTGTGAAGTGCATCCTAGGTGCCTCCGTTTGAGATGATTCACTTGCTATTAACAGCCGCTGAAAAATGTTTATGACTGACGGCTGCTCTTACTGCCATCCTTTAGGGCCCGAACGGGTGCATTTTTAAACCTATTGCTGCCAAGGGACAGGATAACTTCATACTGGGTATGCAGGTTCATGGATATATCTGCATTACCCACACTGTGTGTGCTCAGCACTGTAACTGCAGCACTCTGATATAATTGAGTTACATCAGAGTGCTGTGCAATAAAAGTCTTTTTTTATACTGTTGATTTTATTTAATATTTATTTATCATGAAATGCCTTTGAGCTTCCACTTTACAAACAAGAGTATCATAGCAGCGAGCCAGCACCTTCAGCACCTTATTATGATGTGGACAGAAATGCACATTTATATATGGCAACATCCAGAAAAAGGAACATGGACCCTCGATAAAGATGCAGAGCTGAGAGACGAGCTAGGGAGCATGTGGGAGCAGAAGGTGACAGTGGTGCCCGTGGTAACTGGGACACTCAGTGATCCCAAACTGCGAGAATGGCTCCAGGAATGACTTCTCTGCCCAGCGCTTGGAGGATGTGCACACACAGACAGATAGACACACAGACAGACACACACACACACAGACAGACACACACACAGACACACACGAACACAACGATACGCTAATTTCCAGCTGTGTTGTGGGGCCCTGACGTAGCCCCTCAGTAACCCCGCCTCCCTGTGCTCCCTCTCTCCTGTCTTTGCAAACAGAACCTGGTGTAATATAAAAGCGCTCTTCCTTTGACTGATGTTAGCCTGCACACACAGCACAAGTACATCCTGCATGCTAATGAATGATGACTGCAGTTGGTACCTAGCTATCACTAAGAGCAATGGTTTTCTGGAAGTTACACCGAGCTCCTGTACGTTACCTGTGACAGTAACTTTACGAATGGCCGTGACCTGTAATGGATCACCTCTTGAGAATAGGACTTGTAGCTGGCCAAGTTACCTGGCCAAATGAGCTGGAAAGTAAGTTGTGGAAATCTCAGCTCCAAAGTAATCATGGACCACTGGCATTGATTAACGCCCAGCTGATATACTACAGGCGTTTTGTGCTGTGGAGTAATAAAAACCATACTTATTGCCACTTTGTTATTCCACGTCCTACAGGAGCAAGACAGCTGTAAAAATTTAAAGCGCTGCACCCAGAAACGGGCTTAGGCATGATGGAGTTGTTTCTTTACGGACTCACAGCAACGTTGTAAATAGCCATCCCCACGGCCCGATGGTCATTGATTTTTTCTGTGGAGACAGACTTGGTCTCGTAGGCCAGAAAAATGCCCAGCAGCAGCAGCAGACCCTTGTAGCCATAAACCACCCCTGAAAGAAAAGTGAGAGGGAGAGAACAGTGAGAGGATGGAGAGACGAGCAGCCGAGTGATGTTTAAAGTGGAAATATTTACATAACATATATAACATATATAAAATATTCATATGAAATATCAGACTGATTTCCATCTTTACTCTGAGACCTCACTCTGGCAGCTTTACCTGAATCACAGCTCTTTGGCTCCTGTCTCTTTAAGGCCGTCCTCCCTAAAAGCCTGATTGCAACTCATTGCCTCACTGCTGGAAGCCAGCAGAGGGGCAGCAGCACCTCCTCTGAAAGCTAAACTGACAGATACAAAGTTTCTCTTTGTTGAATGGAGAGCGAAGAAAAAGATCAATTAAAGCAGGACGTCCGTGGTAGAAAAGTATTATCATGACCTACATCATAACACTGGCTTTAGTTTTTAATCAGCGTGTAATAGTGTTGTTATAAACGTGCCTCTAAAAGGATGACTGTGATGGGTTAACGTAGCACGTAAAAGGCTATTCTGACTCTTTAGACTCCATCTGATGTCTGCATGCTGCAGCGCATTAATAAATACAACACAATGAGGGGCGGTAAGGAACAACATTAGGACTGCTGGGATGTCAGCGGGGGCTATATGCTTGGTTATTAGCTTCTGAGAGTGCGATCAAGCCAGTCCCCATTATTGGTAGACTGTAAGATTTTAGCATGAGAGGACAGAGTAACATTCATAATATTCAAAAAATCAACTACTATCTGCAAACATATGAAACACATGAAGGCCTGAGACACGAATGAAACGCGATGAGGTGAACAGCCGTTATTCCAAAGGGTCACGCAGACACTATCAAAGTTATAGCCCAGAGATACACCGTGTTCCCTCCATATCCAGAGGAAGCTCAACTCCTCATTTCCAAAAGACCAATTTCACATCAAATGGCCTGAAACTGTGTGAGTGACAGACGGAGACAGTCTGCCATCGAGTGAAACTGGTCAGCTGGTGTTTGGAGACGAGCCCTTTATTATTAGGGCGATTCTTCGGTCTGTGGCTGCTGATCACGTTTCCTTAGGTCTTAAAAACATCCCTTTAACTAACAGAGCCCTTGTAGATGAAAAGTAATGACTACAAACTCAAATTTATATAAAAACATGTTTTCATGATCAATATGATACAAATTCGTTGACAGATGTGAGATTGCATGATCAAAGAACAAACGCCTGTAAGGATGCAAGGCGATGTTTTTCCTTGTAGACCCACCTCACAGCTTACAGACAAAACATACACACACACACACACACACATATTTGGTTATTGGAGCCACAAACACGATGCTGTGCATGTTACAGGAATGGATGGTGAGGTTGGGAAAAGAAAGAAGAAACAGAACACATCCAGGGAAAACTGGAGCGGCTCCAGGATCGGAGCAGAGCCGGGGGGTTGTTGATGAGCTGGATTTGGATAAGCAGCAACATAAGAGACGTAAGAGCTTGGATTGCTATTATGCCATTAAATTTTAATATTGTTTCAGGCAAGAGAGCAGCCACTGAGATTCTGAATATCTGGACAATTTATCCAAATAATGCCTCGACTGAAATCCGGCCCTTTTTGGAGATGAAGATCTGCCTGCCGGGTGAGCTCGATCGACGTCCATCACAGTCCCCAAGCTCGATGAGCCGGGGTTTCCCCTAACGTTCACTTACAGGCCATTAGGCACCATTGTAGGACGCAGTCATGGTGACACACACTCAGTACGACTTCTTCAATTCTTTCAGTGAATCTACCAGAAACCGGAAGCATTACTATCCTATAAAGGGCGAGTGACCGGAAACTGACCGCAAAGCCTCTGCTGCATGCTGTGGCCAGCAGGGTCGGGTTAGGGTTAGGGTTACCCTAGCATTATATTAAACATTATGCCCATACAGCATTAGCATTTTAATATGCAGACATTACAGTTCAATGCAGCTCAAAACAGCAGCAACCAAAGTATAAACTTCTGCTCGTGACCAAAGCAGTCACTGATTTCACCCAGCGACAGACACCGCTCGCCAGCTGCTCAGGAAATCCATTTTTACACATCTTTCCTCGGTGACTGCTGGCTGGCAGCGGGTCTCCAGCTGGTCTGAACGAGACCTAACACATGAAACAAAAACTACTGCCCGGAAGTGGTGGGGTTATGCCTGTATTATAGAGCAGTATGATTGGTGGAAAGTGACACTAAAGGTTACCCAGAGTGTTAAAATGTGGCCAATGATCAATATTTGATGAGCTGAGAGTGAGACTGTTTTGGACTTTCTGGGGACGTCCAAACAGGAAGAGACTAGCAGGAAACAACCAGCCATCAGCCACATAGTGATGAGGGCCTTTAGTCCCTCTTTAGTCCCTGGGTGCAAAATCACTGAGTTATTCTGGGTGTCGTGCAGATTTTATAAATTTTGGGATCGTGCTGAAATAACAAGTGCTGGTGATAAATTCAGCGCAGCCTTTGAGGAAGAAAAATGCTGCACAGGTTTAAAGTGTTGATACAATAGATAGTGAAGAGAAACTAGGTTGGAAACAAAGACACGCAGTCAGAGGCAGAGAGACTGACGGAGCAGCGACTGAGTCAAATTCAACACTTATTCAGAACGTCCATTGTTTCTTTATTCCGCCTCATATTAAAGCACCATCTTTTCTTCCCAGAGAAGGGAAATGCTATGGGGCAATGGCCCAGTTTGTGACCCACATTATTTGAATTTCAGCACCATTATACTTTCATAAGAGCTGCCACGCTAAGACAGATAGCAGAGAGACAGACAGACACGAGAGAGAGGGACTGCGTGGGCCGACAAAAAGCAAAGAGGGAGTAAAGCAGGAGAGAAAGAGGACTCAGATGTGGCGGGGTGGCGGGGGCTGAGGGAGGCGAGGGCTGTGATATGAGACCGGTTAAATTCTGAGTGAGCGGCAGCGACGTGTGTGTGTGCATATGTCCATGTGTGACAAAGATACTCCAAACCAGAGATGGGCCGAGAGTAATAGAGAGACAGATTGTTAGGAGAGGACAGATACCGAGCCACGTGTTCATCTTCTTTGAGCTGCAGTGCTCCAGCAGGGGCTGAATCAGGACATCCAAATCCTCTTTAGGGGCCTCCTTAGTGAACTTCTACTCGCATGGTGACGATGGAAGAGGAAAGAGGAAAGGAAGGATGAGAGTGAGGAAGGGAAAGTGAGAGAGAGGACAGAGAGGGGGAGATAATAAGAAACGATGAAATAGCAGCATAGGCAAAAATGCACAGTCAGTGAGCCCCAGAGACCAATCCCCTCAGGTAAATAAGGCCTTCCCCACAGTCACATATAGATCACTGAATTATAAGGATAAGAAATATGGCCGTTTATAAAGATCTGACTGTAATCACAGCCACTGTGGTGCAGGTTTGTAAATCCCAGCTCCTACCTAATGAGTGTCCATGGATTGTCCCGGCTCTCTTGTCCTAATCAGATTTTGTCTGTAATCAGGATGTTTAAATGTGCCTGAATACACAGTAATAACATGTGTGTCATTTCTGACACTAATTTTCTGCTAATAAGACCCAAGAGTTTGACTCCTAACCTGTAAGACGTGGGCTCAGAGAACATGCTCACCACTGCTGTGTGATGTCTGCACTTTAAATTAGCACTTTCCCCGCTGCCATGTTTATCTTGCTTGGACTGCATTTGATGGCATGCATACTGGAATTAAAATGATCCAAAGAACACTTTAGTGACTCTATTATTAGCTCAGTTCAGGCCTACCAGCTCGTAGCTCCAATCACTCAGACTGGCCACACCCATAGACACACACAGAGGTTTTGTACCAGGCTGCTGACGAGTTTATTGGGCATGGACTCTGCAGGGCTCACGTTTGACACTTTGATTAACTGCTTTCCCATTTTTGGTGGCCTGCACGGTCACCAGATCTAAATATTATTGAGCCACTTTGGGGTGTTTTGGAGGAGCGAGTCAGGAAACGTTTTCCTCCACCAGTATCATGTCATGACCTGGCCACTATCCTGCAAGAAGAATGGCTTAAAATCCCTCTGACCACTGTGCAGGACTTGTATATGTCATTCCCAAGATGAATTGATGCTGTATTGGCCGCATAAGGAGGCCCTACACCGTACTAATAAATTATTGTGGTCTAAAACCAGGTGTTTCCGTTTCACTGTCCCCCTGTACATGTAGGTGCAGTAGATAGACAGCTAGAAGCTAGAAAACAGTTAGCACGAAGCGTCTCTGACCATCCAGATGCCGGTTAGGCTTCATGGAGTTTGATGGGCACGTGCAGTAACTATTTCTGACTAATTCTGACTTCCCTTTGATATGTTAATAAGATGAAGGGCCATCTTTATATACAGTCTATGGCATCACTACTAAAAGCCCATCATAACTCACATCTTGTGTTTCTGAACATCCAAAGGCTCCCTGTGGTGTTTTTGTAACACGACAACACCAATGAAGAGTGACATCAGAAGTTACCGCCGTGCACAAATGAAGCCGGGTGTTCTGTTTGTCCTGACTCGAACTGTTCCTGCTGCTCCGGTTTGTCTGCGTCACTTCCGCTTCCCTCACTGTCTAAATCATCGAACCATCACTGCTCTTATCCACTCCACCCTCCTACCTTCATCTGGGGCTCTGCTCATCGGAGTCGCACCAAAATAACTTCAATTTGCATGCTCATGTTTCTGAAATAAATTTTCTTCCAAATGATCTCTCCTTCTTGAAATGCATATCATTTTTTGGAGTAGAAACCGTGAAGCGGTAAAATAAGGAGAGCACTTGCAATTTTCACATCATCAGAGTGGTTTCAAATCTAATTTCTCATGTTAGCAATGATTTACCTGCATGCTTTTTCCTTTTATGAAAGAGGTGACGCACAGAGCCAAACACACACTGCAGTTCCTCTTAGTTTTACAGCATATTGTGCCCCAGTGTTTTCACTCACCACAGCTCTCAAAGCATTGTTTTCAGCTGCAGCAGGCAGCCGTTTTTAGCGAGAAAGCTGCAAAAGCCTACTGTGCACAGTTAGTAAGCAGCTAGTTAGCAGCCAAAGAGCCAGGTATTTCTCTCAGGAGTTAGCAGAGAATGTAGAGTGACCTAAGGGAAACTGGATTGATTACCAGAAAGTTTGTCGTGCTTCTGCTGAGCTCTGAAACGAAGTGAAACTTGAATCTAAATAAAGAAAAAACTCCAATTTAAAAAAACCCTCATTAGTTTATACATTTCTCCCCACTGTGATATGTCAAAATGCCTGATGTAACAGACTGCATGGCTCTTTATGACATCACAAAACACATCAAAGAAAGTGAATTTGGCCACTAAGGTGACAAAAAGCAGCAAAACAAATGTTTGGCCTTCTCTGCAGCAGCAACACTGCCTCTCTGAGCTGTTTGATCAGCCCGTCTCTGGAGGACCAGCTGAAGTGAAGAAATTACATTCAGCAGCTTTTTGCTGACATGAAAGATTTACGCAGCGTTTGGGTCGGAAAGGCGGAGTCAGGAGTTACTGTACCTGCAGTCTTTATACTGGCCAGCAGGCGGCGCCTCCTGTGGTTTCACAGGAAGTGCAGAAAAAGGAGCTTCCTGCTACTGTTTCATACTTCTTTGATGAGTGTACGGTCAAACACTAGTTTCAGGCTTTGTTTCGTACACGAGGATGCCGAGTTGGTAAATTCTGGTCAAGTTTAGAGTAAAATAATTAATAATAAATTAGGTGCACTTAGGGAAGGCCTCCTGTGTGAGAGAGAGAGCAGGGTCGCTCATGTCAGATCCATAAGGCTCCTGCTGAGGATTCAAAATGATCTGCATTAACCGATAATGAGAGTGCATCATTTTTTTCATATATACAGTCTATGGTGGCAAAAATACTGCGTATCCGATCAGCACACAGAAAAACAATCAATGATTTCTGAACTGAGCTGAAAATGAGCCAAATCCATCTTTTTATGCACTAATGCTGTGGAAAGGTGACCAGCTGCTGGCATGGAGAAACAAAGGACGTTAGCCAATCATATTCTTTCCTGTCTGCAGACACCAAAGCGCAGTTATGATCTCTACCAGCAGTACAGCTACACTTCAGCAGTGACAGCATCAGTACCTGCAGTGACCTGCACGACCAATTTCTAACTTTATTGCTCATAATGTGCGTGTAGCATAATACCACAGCAACAGTGGGGATGCTTCTCTCCTTTGTGATGAGTGTGCACACACAGCAAAACCACATGTTGAGTCCAAAGAATAAAAGTGGTCCAAGCTTTTAGTCACTTTTAGTCCAAAGGTGGTTAAAACATGCAGCGTTAAATGAGGCAGGGATGAAACTCGCTTACCTAAACTGTGCTTTTAGCAAACATCAGGCACAGACAAACATATTAAAGCTACATTCGGCTGCTCTCTTATTCAGCGGGTGGCTGAGCATGTTTGATCTGGCAGATTTCTTACGCTGGGTGTCCTTCCCGACGCAATGCCCAGGGGATCGCCCTGGGATAAATATACAGAAGCCCTAAATATCTCTGTGCTTACACATGATCTTTATCCCATAACTATGAATCCAAATAAAAGAACACTTCTTCATCCACGTCTGAGAGTCTCGTTACTGCGTTTCTGACTGCGGCTGCGTGCTCTGTGCAGACAGGTGGTGACACGCAAATGATCTCATCTGTCTCTAGTACTCTACCTCCTTAGTAATGTGCAGAGGATCCACAATCTGCCAGATCATAAGTGACAGGAAGTCGATAGCCAGCAGCACGCCGACTGTTGCGTAGAGTTTCCATGGCTCCAAGTGTTGCTGTGTGAGTTAGAGACGGAGACACACACAAACAGAAACACAAGAGTCATCAGTATCCAAGGGCATCGCGGGCTGCTCCACAAACAAAGACAAACTACAGGACAAATAATGCGACAGGCGTCCTTGTGATTTCTGGATGACTGGGCACCAATTGTCTCTGAATGTGTGTCTAAACAGAGTGCGTGTTTGTGTCTGCGCGGCCGCTGAGCTCCCACCTGAAATCATCATTTATACAAACTGAGATGACACTGCGTTTGTGTGGAAGCGAGTGGCATCAATTCTATTATTCTTAACTTGAGCTATAATGGAAGCAATAAAGCCGTAACCAAAAACAAGCAGCAGAAACGAGCCCTCCCACTTCGCTCCCTCCTGCTAACTTCGGCCATGCCGGCTCACTCGCAGCACCTCCGACACAGTAACAACCATTCAGGCGCGGAGCGGCCAAAACCGAAGAATAAAATAAAAACACATTACACAGTCCTGAGCTGCCTCTTCACTCCAGCTGCATGAAAAATGATTTGAAAAGCTCCCATTCTCCCCTCCATTTGTGAAAGTTTCTTTAAATACTCTCACAGAGCTCTCTGGCAAATTGCCCTTCTGTGGACACGAAGATAGTTGAAAGTCAACCCGATTCGTTGTGCTTTGGCTCAAATAATAAACCCCCCGAAGGTTGGATTTCTGCACAGAACTTTAATACTCATCCATATTCATAAATATTCCATAAATGGCTTAATCTCTTATTCTTCTGATTAGGTCTTAGAAATTCCCACAACACATCACAGACTGGCAAATCTCACTGGCTGCAGGATACACTATCTTTAAAGAGGGTGCGCGCACACACACACACACAGTTTTAGCATGTGAATAAATGTGATGACGAGGGAATCGGGAGCCCAGAGTCAGCTTCTCCATGTGTGCATTATGCGTAAAGTACAGTATCAATATCAGTGTGTGTCCAGCCCTTATCCTTGCACTCTGGTAGTGCGTGATGCAACGCTGGCCCCTCAGAAGCTTATGTTACTATGAAGGCTGCAAAGTTTTTAAAGCACTCTTTATCAGCTGGTGCCACACATGCTGGGTGGCCTGCGCTCGCTATCCCGTCCTTTCTCTGCTCTCCGGAGACTGCCGAGAGGCTAATCCCTTCCATCCTCCATTCCTCCTTACCTTCTTCTTCTCCTTCTTCTCGTCCTTCTTGGTGAAGAGGGTGTGGACCCACCAGATCTTGGTGAACATGCTGCCGTACGCCAGGCTGAAGCCGAGGCCGAGGAGCCACAGGCGGAACTGCAGCAGAGGCGAAATGAGAAGATTAGGCCAGAGGAGAGGATTTTCATTTTGAAATACCTTTATCTGAGGCCACAGCAAAGTTTGGACATATTTACTGATTCATTACTTTTATATTTTATACTAAGAAGAGATATTAAACATTTGGATCACAGCACAAGTTTAAAAAACAAAAGAAAACTTCAAACAGATTCTTTGGAGCAGTGACTTTTAGTGTCATCTTTGCCGTTTTCAAGCAGCTTAATGAGCTTTTCCAGCAGAAGTGTTCACATGTGACCACTTGTTAGCTGTTCTTCCTTCACGCTGTGCTTCATCCCAAAGCATCTCAGCTTTGATGAGGTTGGATGATGGAGGTCAGGTCACCATTTTTATCAGTAGTTCTTTTTCACATGCAGTATGGCAGGAAATAGTCCCACTTCCTGTGGCTCAGGTGTGCTGCGTGTCTATATTAATTACACGCTGCCACAATAAGCATCACACAGACTTTGTACCAATGGGGCTGAAAGGTTAAAGGTTAATGAAGCTAATGTTAGATCCAGATGCACCACACCTTTAAGGTTCAGCTCAGCCTGAAGCTGTTTTTGCTCATTGTTCTGCCTTAACAGCAATGGCGGCTCCATCAGGCTCAAACCTCAGCGTGCAGCCAACCATGCTGGATCACAGTAGCCTTTAACCCTTACACCATCATCGCTCCTCCTCCTACACCATCACTCCTCTTCCTGCACCATCACTGCACCTCCTCCTGCACCATCATCGCTCCTCCTCCTACACCATCATCGCTCCTCCTCCTACACCATCACTGCACCTCCTCCTGCACCACCACTGCACCTCCTCCTGCACCACCACTGCTCCTCCTCCTACACCATCATTACTCCTCCTCCTGCACCATCACTCCTCCTCCTGCACCACCACTCCTCCTCCTGCACCATCATCACTCCTCCTCCTGCACCACCACTGCTCCTCCTTCTGCACCATCATCGCTCCTCCTCCTACACCATCATTACTCCTCCTTCTGCACCATCATTACTCCTCCTCCTACACCATTACTGCACCACCTCCCATACATCACTCCTCCTCCTACACCATTACTGCACCTCCTCCCACACATCAATCCTCCTCCTACATCATTACTGCTCCTCCTCCCATAGCAGCCATAGCATACAGTTTTTGCCTGCTTACAGCACCAGCCATGCATCCACCCTTTGGATGAACTTTAAGAAGACTGCAAAGAATAACTCCCATCCATGGTAGGGTAGGGTTAGGGTATCTGCATCTATCTATTATATCAGAATCAGAAATACTTTATTGATCCCAGAGGGAAATTTCTGTTGTTACAGCTGCAACCGTTTAAATGAATATAAACCAAAACAAAATAAAAATACAATAAAGGTATAAAAATATATGTGTCCACTTCTTAGTATAAAGTGCCTCAAATAGCACAGTCAATATTATATTTACCAACTAGGAGCATTGAAGAAGCCCAGTCTAATGGAGAAATGTGAAATAGCCCATAAAAACCAACATAATGTATATGTTTGTGTACGTGGACATGCACTGACCCCTGTTATTTTGCTATCATACTAAATAAGCTGGTTGTGTTTTATTGAAGTATTCCTTTCACAGTCTACAGGACTTACTGCACCGCTCACTGATGCATGCTCAGCTCACAGCAATGAAAATATCATTTTAATGAATTCCTCTCGTTTCTCGTGTGGACTGCAGTGGCTGGATGCTGAGATGATCTGTGAAACTCTAAAAAGTTTCCCTGGAAAAGCATGAAGCCTTTGTTCACGTGCAACAAAACTAAAGAATCCCTCATTTTCCCATTAAGACAGAAGATGTGTCTCTCTGTGTTTTCATTCATTAAAAAATCCAACACATCCACAATAAGAGGAGAAGGATGAGTGAAGAAAAGAAGAGCAGCAGAGTGGGTGAGAGCAACAAAAGAAAAGAGGAGGAGGGGAGAATGACAGACTGATATAAGGGGAGAGTGGGAGAGGAAGATACATGGCAAGGTGAGATGCAGAGAGCAGGCAATAGTAAGGGAGAGCTAATATGAATCCCAAGAGGAGGAGAGATTGCAGGAACAGAAAAAAAGAGAAGAAGGTCAGAGGCAGAGTGCAAGAGAGAGCAGAACAAAGCATGGAGGGAATAACTGGACGAGGACAAAGAGCAGAGAAGCGGCAGAAATGGAAATCCCCCCTCTGCCTCCATTACACAAAGGCTCCACATGGGTGACAGAGACATGCTCCCACTCCTCATTAGCGCTGAGATCCCATCATCTGCGCACTCAGAAAACCACAGCTACAACAACGAATGCCAAAATCATTTCAAAGACTTGATGAATTTTGACAGTGTTTAAGCTTTAGTTGTCTTTTATGCAATAAATGAGCACGATCAAAACCCTGAAGTGACGGCTGTCTGGTCTGCAGGTGTCTGCCAGTGTGTAATGACACCTAAATGTGGGTTTGCTGAAAGTAGACACACGATTTCACACAGGGGCAGAGCTTTACTAAAACTGACAGCTATATCTGAAAAGTGCATAAACATAAACAAATGCATATAATCAATGCTAATTTGGACCAGTCACTTCCAGCTCATGTTGTGCTGCCAGAAAATATTTAAAGCCACAGAACCTTCCAAAGACGCTGTCCTGGTTTACGGCTGTGGGTCTAAATCTATGTGCTGTGTGTCACTGTGTGTGTGTGCGCACAGCACAGCAGCTTTAATCAAATGCTGAAGCTGTTAATTAGGACCTGAAAAGGAGGAAGCACAAACAGGCCCGCCAACCAATGCTAACGAGGCCAGAGCCGTCACACTGCTCGTACCTCAAAGGCAGAGAAAATGCACTCTCGGCCACTTCAGTACTTACACCTTGCTAGTAACAGGTCAGACCTCCTTAATTTGTCATGGCACAGATTCAGCAAGGAAACAGCTGGAAACAAATTCTGGCCCTTATAGACATGACAGCATCACATCATGATGTGACTCTCACATCCCAAAGGTGCCCTGTTGGACTGATTGGACGCTGCACGGTGGCCATAAAGGGGTGGACACGGTCAGCAGGAATACTCAGGAAGGCTGTGGTGTTTAAACGATGCTCAGCTGGTACCACGGGGCCCAAAGTGAGCCAAGAAAATGTTCCCCACACGTTACACCCCCACCTAGAACTGCTGATTTTGTTAGGCTGCTAGTCTGTTCTCTGCATCACTTCCACCAGCTTTAGTTCAAAGAAAGACAGTTTAATCTCATCTCAGGGCAAAACGATGGTCACCATCAGCACCGTCCTCCATTCGTGGAGGGATGTCTGCTTTCTCACCAGCATGAACTGAAGCATCTCAGATTAACTGTAAGTTATCAAAGCTAGTAAAATGAAATTTCCTGTTTCTTTATTCTTTACATATTTGTATCAGCTGTTCCTCTGATGACGTCCCTGCCTGAAGTAGGCAGCACGCAGTTCATTTAGTGAGGAAGATTTTTTCCCGAGAGCAGACAGGGCCTGAAGAAAAAAGCACTTTTTATTGGCTTCACTTTTCACACCTGGAAGCTCCACCCATCTCTGCTCCTGAGTACAGGTCCAGGTAAAGTATCACCCATTAAAATAGAACTTTTTTCATCAAAACTAGGGCACTCCCTCTGTTATTAAAATCACGAGCACAGCGAGCCAAATTATGGGTCAGAAAATAAAAAGCTCCAAAAAGAAGACACAGGCGGTCTGTGACTCAGGTCTAAGAGCTGACCTGTCAGTCAAAGCGGCCATCCACTTTGAGCCCTAATAAAAGGAAAATTAAAAATGATGCCCCTCCACCCCCCACCCCCACGTACCCAATCCGTGTTTGTATATTTCTGATATAAATTAAGACATTTTAACTGCGGAGTCCATGAGGACTGAACTTCTGATGCTTATCAAACCATTTCTGACTGTAGAAGGTGCTAAAAGCTTCTGGTGTGACGTCACTCCAAAAGTGCATTTGCAGTTAATAACCTCAGTCTCTGCACTTGTGGCTCCTTTCCTCTGTTACCTGACAGACGACGGGGAACTGAGATCTCTGGACGTGGTGACCATCGATGCCGAGCGGGAACACTGCAGCGAGCGCCATCATGCAGCCCACCGCTGTCATGTTGTTCAGGTAGGGCTGCGAGTTCTGGATGTACCTGCAGCGGTGACAGAGTCACACAGGGACAAAGGTGAGGAGAAAAAACAGGTTTCAGCTTAAAGGTAAATTTAATGAATTTGCATGCAGGCAGTAATTGTTTTGTTGTGAGCGCTATGAAAGGTCATTTCTTTGTTTTTAATCGTCGTCGTTTCATTTTAATCATCTCGATTTGCTTGTTTGGATGGTCCTGTGGTGTTTTCATCATACTGAGAAAAAAAAAAGGTCCAAATATAGAAGCACTCTTCATCCCCGGGCACCTCCTTTGATGTGTGATTGGCAGTCATTAGTCTAATTAGTGTCGACAGAAGGCGACATCCTATCTCCTGTGAGCAGTGCTACAGGACAGATTCAGGTGAAACACATTTTTCACCATCAAGGCACAAAGAAAAAGGTTATTTGCTGTGTTCCCTGCATTAGATAGATGAAGCAGGAGCAGGAGAAATCATTAGTCTGCTTTGTCGAGCTTTCTCCACAAACACAAAAGGTCAGGTTTTCTTCAGCTGTATCTTCCACTAAAGCTGTGTGCAGTCACAGGATCCCCAAAGTGAGAATGATTCGCCCTCTAGGGATCACAAATATCTGTAAGATACTGCCTGAGTTAGTTGAGGTGATAACCTATTAGACAGCGTTTGACCTGTGAACGTACTAAAGGTGAACTGTTTATCTTTCTTTCATGAAGACTTTGATTGCTACTACTGTATCTGAACGGACTCTGAGGCATCTTAAAAACTGAGATCTTCCCTCTCGGTTGTCTCCGCGCACTGAAGCAAACTTTTTAAGTGTTCATCAGTCATCACTGGGGATTTGATACATCTAGCTTTTAAGCCCAGGTGACCATTCCCTAAATAAATGTGAGGAGGTCTTTGAAGATCGTTGCCCAGTTGGAATACTTGCTTCTAAAAGGAAACTTGTGTGCAGCATGTTCCTTTGGTTCATCGAGGTCCTCCTAAGGCACAGCCTTTCAGTCAGGCTGAGGTCTGGACTGGGTCATTGCAGCACCTTGATTCTTTTCTTTTTAGCCATCTGTCCCGCTGCATAACCCCAAACTTAAACTATTGGACAGATTGGGCCACATGGCCTATTTATGGAATTGCTACACTATATAGAAGAATTCATGGTTGACTGCAAGGTGCCCGGGCCCAAGGCTGCACACCAAGCCCAAATCACCATTTGGTCTCCCCGATGGTCTTGTCTGTCTGAAGGACATCGTCCCTGAAGTTTTAGCTAGGCATAATAGCTAAGCCATGCTGCCGTGAAGAGGCTCTCTCCTGGCAACCCTTCCCAGATTCCTCCTCTAAGGTCAGTGCTGATGTCTTTCCTCTTTGGCATCATATTACACACCTGAATGCTGCAGACCTGCAAACTGCCAGAACTTATTCTTTTATAGAGGCGGACACAGTTGCTGATGATCAGTTATGATCAAGAACATCTGATCATCACCTCCTGGCTGCTCCTTCCCCTCTGAAATCCTATGGAGGCAGTAAGGATGTGCTGCTGTTTCATGGTTCATCTCAGGCTGCATTTGCTTTGTTTAAGACCTGCTAAGGACCAGATGATTTTTATGGTGCATGATATTTAAAACCTTAGAGTACTTTGTTTTTACCATGATTGTATATGATGGCTGCACAGCATACATGACATACAGCAGCCTGCATACAAGAGTGCAACATGACAGAGCAGGACAGTCTCATCAGTGTTTTAGCTAGCACACACACACAAACTCTCATGCAAACACATGTACGCACACGCACGCACGCACTCGCACGCACACACTCATGCAAACACAAGCGCACACACGCATGCAAACACATGCACACAGACGCAAACACATGAACACACACACTCACACATGCACACACTCACACGCACACACACTCATGCAAACACACACTCACACGCACTCACGCAAACACATGAACACACACACACGCACTCACGCAAACATATGAACACACACACACACACACTCACACGCACATACACTCATGCAAACACGCACACACACACACACACACACACAGTATGCAGGCCACACTGGTGGGTATGACTAACACTGGCTTCCTGCAGCTCCTCTTCATCGTCCGCGTTCTGCTTTGAAAAGCAGATGAAGGTTTCGTCTCTGCACTGCTGCAGTAATCACGTTTAAAACCACAGACAGGAGCTTAATGGACAATCAGGAAGGAAACAGAAGCACGATGATTTCTTTCTGTATGAGACAGTGTGTTTATTTAAATGCCTCCTGGGACCTTCTCAGCATTATGATGCTCCCACAAAGAGATTTAGTTTAGATTTAAGAGTTTTTAATATATTCTCCTGGAGCTACAGAGTGAGCAGAGTGAGTGTGCATGTTATACCGCTGACCTGCCCTTGCACACATGCATGCAAACACACATTAACATGTACACACTCCGACTCACAAATGAACACTAAAGCATCTGAAACAACCTTTCAGTCTGTTACATACCATCAGTGTATGGTGTACTGCAGGAGTTATTTTCTGACATGAAGTGCTGCTTTCTCCTTTTATTATGCACAGTGCTGAACTGCTGCTTTGAATTATGATTGATTGAGGCCAGTGTTAGAAGAAAAACTGTCATTTTTTCCCCTTCTATGTTGGATTTTTATCTCTGATTGACTGCTCTTACACGATAACAGCATGTGATGTATGTGACACCAGGGAACATAAATATATAGATCAGAAGCATTAAAGTGCTGCACCAGCCTGCTGTCAGTCACCAGAATTTGGTTTCTCCATAATGTGCTGATGCAAAATTACCCATTTAATGGGTCTGAATGGCTTTTTGTCTTTAAAAAAAAAAAAAAAAAAAACCTCCAGAAATAATGAAACAGGATGTGAAGGGTCACTTTTAACCCGTCACAGAACCGTTAACCTCCAAATCAAATGCTCTGCTTCCCACATCCTGATGGCAGTTATGTCTGCCTGCTGAATATAATGGAAATTAATGACATTAGCCACGTGGCACTCAAAGCGAGAAAACATTGAAAATCAGGAACTCAATATTTGCAGCAAATACAAATAACAATTCCCTTCAGCTTAAAACTGTAAATTATATTCTGGTATTTAGAAACAGACAAAGGGGGTGGGGCTCTGAGTGTGATCCAAGGATGCAGCAGCCTGACTGGCTTACAATCTGTCAATCACAATGAGTGCATCCTAGATTATTCTCCTTTCAAACTCTCACAATGACCAAAGTTTGCTAAATGAACTCCATGTCTTATTCAGCATTTAGCAGTTTTCTCTTCAGCTGGAAACCTTTTTGCAACCAGAGCAGGACACATTAGAGAGAATGCAGGTTTAAGGCGTTTCTACCCTGGATCCACTTTTCAGACCTGGAAACTAAAATATCGTATTCAGCACCTTTACTTGATGCAACAGAAATAAAGCAAGATAAATGCTACTTCCATCTGAGCCATTGTAGTCCGAGGTCTTTGAATGGTTCTGGTTGTGTTATAACAGATTTGGATGGACTCGGGAATGAAGAGGTTAGCTGTGCACCAGTATGACTTCATGACTGCAAAAACAATCAGACCTGTGTGTGATTAAGGACTTTATATCTAAACGCTCCAAAGAAGAAAAGTCCACCTGATCGATGCTGTTTACACCACTGTGAATCTGCCGAGGCTGGACGACAACTCCTGACTGTCCTAAAGTCTCTGTTAGCTTCTCTTTATTGGCTCACAGTTAAACTGAAAGCCTTCCCCTCATGTAAGAAATGCTGAATAATCAGGCCCCATCTTATCTCAAAGACCTCATAGTACCGTATCACCTTAATAGAGCACTTCGTTCTCAGACTGCTGGCTTACTTGTGGTTCCTAGGATACTTCAGAGTAGAATGGGAGGCAGAGCCTTCAGCTTTCAGGCCCCTCATCTGTGGAACCAGCTCCCAGCTTGGATTCAGGAGACAGACACCCTCTCTATTTTCAAGATTAGGCTTAAAAGTTTCCTTTTTGATCAAGCTTATAGTTAGGGCTGGATCAGGTGACCCTGAACCCTCCCTTAGTTATGCTGCCTAGGCTCCCAGGGGGTGTTCTCCCATCTTTTCATCCCCCAGGTGTTTATATGCTGTTATTGCAGCTCATGTTTGTTGTTTCTTTGTATGCTCTAAAATTCAGACAAATGAAAAACAGATCTGAGCTATTCCTGCTCCATGAATGCAGCTGAAGATCAAACATCTGTTTCTCCTTTTGAGGCGGATTAACTGAACTACAGGTGTGAAATCACCTGAAGGTCAAACATTTTCTGAACTTTATTGTAGCTGCACCTGAGACATGGAAAGGTCAGACGTGCCAGATTCAGTTTCTTGGATTCCTCGTGTGATTGCTTTGGACTTTGTTGTTGTTTTAACGTGGATTGATTTTGGAGTTCTGTCTCCTAACAAGGCAGGTGGTGCAAACCTGTTTACTGAATATATTTGATTTGATCTGACTCACACTGTTTTGGCGGCTAAGAGTAGCCTGTGGTGAAATTGTGTTTAAAATATAATCAAAGGGCCTGATTGGCACTCAAGCCAGTCAGAGATCCTCAAAAGAACAAACCTCTCCAGTGTTCCAAAAATAAATAAGCAAAGCTCCTGATAAGCTCATAGACTTATGGGACTTTAAATCACTTTGACCCAGGTCAAACATGAAACTGCTATGTTAGAAAGGCCTCAGAGATATGCTCCGCTGGCTTCACAGACACGTATTAAGCTTGTAAATCCCAGTTCAAAAGATGAGCGAATCTATTTGCATTTGCTCTGGAGCCATGCTTCAGCTGTGACTCTGGCAGCAAGATCGCAACCAAAGCCACAACCAACCATTACGTCTGCAAACTTAGACACAGCAGGTCCTTCATTAACCTCCACAGACAAGAAGGTCTCAGAGTTCAGCATGCAAACATAGTGACTGATGAGCTCCTCCTGAACAGCAAGAGGTTCTTTGAAGACTTCCCACCCAAACACATAACAAAGCTCCTTCTTGAATCTAACGGGCCTCATTGCTTTCAGCTGTTTGAACTGACCATTTGATCTTTAACTCCATCCTGAAAGGAAAACTTTCCTCACTTTAATTCAACATGATTCATTTCAGCAGCCTAAAACTGTGGCATTAACAGGAAGAAAATCTAAAGCCAACCGATAAACTGAACCAGAGAGCTGAAAATTTTACTGTTTGGATTCATGTAAAAATTGGCACTAACTGAGTCTCAGAATTGTTGAAGCTTCATTTTTTTCCGCTCAGTTTTGGAGAAGAAAATATGATTATTTTAAAGGTTTACAGTCTGCTGTGTTCACAAAGACACTCATTTATATTCAAACACACTTTTCCTGACACATACTGGAATCCAAAGTAAACAAGCGGAAAGCTTGTGCAGGAGAAGCAGCTTTCACAATGACCTCTCCAAAAACTCAAGGCAAGATAAACAGAACCACAGTGAATGCAAAACAGTCAGCGAAGACTACGAGAGGAGAATATTTCAGCGGTGCGGGGATGCTGAGTGAACTCACCGGACGTTCCCGTTATAGATGTTGAAGGTTAGACAGACGATGCCGAGCAGGATGCCGAGGCCGGCAAAGACAGACACGGCCGCAAACAGCTTTTGAGACAGGTACCTGTATTCATCGATCACCACCGTCCGATCGGCCGGAGGCCCAGCACCTGAACGGAGAGGAGGGAGAGAAATAAGAGGAGGGAGAAATGCTCCTCCACCTGCATGACTCCAGCTTTGATACCCAGGATACTCCACACATCACAGAAGCTTTAAAGGCCTCGTTTGCTTTAAATAATGATCTTTGGCTGTTTTTGTCTCTGGTTTAGCAGTAGGAGCCCTTTAAAGATGACAATCTTTATATGTTAGCTGTAAATCTTTAACAACAGGTAATAAATAAATAGTTTAATGCTCTTCTTTAATACTTTTCAGAGGCAGTCACAGGTCAAAGATCACGGAAGTTCCAAAAACAACTTTCCCCTCAAAGTTTAACCTAAAAAAGGCAAACAGGTACCCATTTAAAAAGTGTACCGTAAGGTGTGCTTTACTTTGTAGTGTTGGACTACAAAGTAAAGCAAAAAGCAGGAGAGGCAGCTGAAGTCAGTCCCCTTAAACTATCATGTTTGCAGCCTGGTGGTTTCCATAGATGAATTATTGTTTCATAACAGCTTTTTTTTTTTTTAATGTAATTAATGTAATTTTTGCTGGTTCCAGCTTCTCAAATGTGATGATCAGACATCTTTAAATGAAAGAGCCTTCTTTCATAAGTTTGTATCGTTTTAAAGGCTAAACAATGAGTCCATTAATCATGAAAACAGACATTTGTTTAATTGGCTGAGAAATAACTGTTCATAGCAGTTACACTGCTCTTCCTGCTTTTCTTCTTTGAAGCAGACCCGTCAGCACCAACGATGATTGCTCAGAGAAAGGCACTCTGCACTAACACGGCTCATTTCAATTTGAGGTCCGACAGAGACTTATTGCATCATGGGTGCCTTAGAGGCCAAATTCATGGAGGCCAAGGCAACCAGAGCAAGTACAGTTTTACACATGCTCACTAAAAATGACTGAATGTCTCCACACGACTGAACAAACTGCTCGAGATGCAGCAAGAATCTAATTATTAAAGTACCATTTACTATTGTTAAGTGGAAACTGTAACTCCTGATATCTCTTCATAATGACTGGCCCACTGAAGCTTCTCAGGCTGATTTGATGCATTTTAACGATGATTTCATCGCCTTAGTTACAGAAAGGCTGAAAGACAGCAGGACAAAAACCGAGTGATTCAGGATTCAGTATTAAAGCATCTGCACCCATGTCTACATCGACATTTAGATATATGAGAGCTTGAAGACAAAATTACATTCAATAATGCAAGTATCCCTCAGTCTCTAACAGAGTATCAGTCTGAAGTCTGAAAGTAGGTAAAATACTTAAACATGAGTCCTGAGTGTCTGACAGGCATTTAAATAAAGTCAGAAAGAGGTACTTAAACTGGAATTCTCTTCAATTTTATTTATATAGCACCAAATCACAGCAAACAGTCGCCTCAAGGCGCTTTGTATTGTAAGGTAAAGACCCTACAATAATTACAGAGAAAACTCAACAGTCAAAATGACTCCTGATGAGCAAGCACTTGGCGACAATGGGAGGGAAAAACTCCCTTTTAACAGGAAGAAACCTCCAGCATAACCAGGCTCAGGGAGGGGCAGTCATCTGCTGGGGGGGGGAAGCAAGACAGGACATGCAAGCTGACACTTGTTATTACAATTCATATAACCTTAATTATACTGGGGCCAAAGAGTGACTCCAACGTGGAAGTGCCAAAAACTGCACTTCCTCTAATGGCCCATTTTAAAACTGCCCAACATGTACAAATAAGCAGCTCTAGGCTCTTTGGATAATTTCATAATAACTTCACAGGAAGCGATTTTTAAAAATCATCCATCTGGATCCTAACTTAGATGGAGTATCTGCGGATGGTCGCTGTTATTAGGCCTCCAATAACTGGTCCTCTCAACTGAATCAGTCAAGATCATCATTAACTTTCTCACATGCAGCACTGGTTTGTACATAATAAGCTAAGAGCACCACGCTGCATTGGCTTAATCAGACCGGGAGCCTTGGAGAAACACCTGAGAGTCACAGCGGAGGGCACACTGCAGCTAGCATTGCTTAGATGGTCAGAAAAGGGAAGAGGAGAGGGGCAGGAGCAACAAAACGGGAATCAAATTCAAAATAATCCCTCGACAGTCTCGAGTGCTTCACTCAACCAAGTAGCAACAGCTTAACTGCACCTGTGTGAGTGACTCAGCGTGACTTAGCAAGATGGTTGTGGAAAGTATGTCAGAGAAGTCGCTGCAACAGCAAGAAAAACGCCGCTAGCAGCGGTCACCTTACTTAGTCATCCATAAAAAGAGGAATGTGGGTGCAGTGAAGTATTACTGAAATAGAAGAGAGCCACGATAAACAGTGAATCTGTAAGCCAGCTTTGCTTTACCTCTAAATGAAATATATATATATATATATATATATATATATATATACATATATATATATATATATATATATATATATAAATATAAATATAAATATAATGTACAGTAGTGTGAGGTACAGCCCATCTCGGAGGTTGGTGCTCCAGCTTGGGTGGCTGAAGTTATCATATTTAATGAGCTGGTTATGTAGCACCAATTACCAAGGGTGTGTTTGGGTGTTGCATACACACAGTTCATAAAAGCTTACTTCAGTTATGGACTCAAAAAGAAAATTAAATGCTAAAATGCAAAGCCCAGCAACTAATGCTGTGATGCTATGGGTGACATCATGGCGCCCACCTTTTATAGAAAGTCTAAAGTGAATCTTATGGCAGGAAACAGCTGAAAAACATCTTCAAATTCAGGTTAAAATGCAGAAAAAATCCAGTCATTATTTCAAAGAATGACAGAAGCAGCACCGTCCTCAGTCAGGAAATTGATACCTCAAGAGGTAGACCATTATGCCCCCACTCCATTGTTATAGGAGTGTGGATAGGTGTGGTTACAGGTTCTATGTTCTTAGTGCTGATAATGGATCCTTCAAGGAGGCAGTTTGGAAAATAGAGGACTACTGCTGGTTTGTGCTCATCTGAGCTTTTACTGGCTACGTGATAGCAGCACAGTCTCATCCGTGTCTGCCTGCTGCCCGTGTTTGGAAATGCTCTCACCATCAAGGAGTTTTTGTGAATTCATGCCCCTCAAATACTTTGTGATTGAGCTCGTTTTAACAGAGTTTTCAGCTTTAATATCAGCAAAAACTTATAGAATAAGATAAATACAATAATTACTCTAGTTTTTCTTGAAAAGTGTCATTTTAAATGTGTTTTCCTGTGGAGGAAGGACACGCTGCCTCCTGCTCCGGTTCACTCTTATTTATGTAGTGGCAGCAGAGAGGAAAGGTCATGTTCAGGACTGTAAGGGTGGACCCGTCTGCTCTAATGATGAGATGATCTCCTATGAGCCTATAAAACACTAAAACCTCCCCGTTAAGCTACTTATTTGTTTACTAACAATAAATATTTATGATTCAGTCACAAAAAGCTAATCTTTTTGGGGGGGTTAATGAGTGAAGACAGCAGTCACGTATTTGAATAGGAA
This sequence comes from Pterophyllum scalare, assembly GCA_024447675.2. Classification (NCBI taxonomy): domain Eukaryota; kingdom Metazoa; phylum Chordata; class Actinopteri; order Cichliformes; family Cichlidae; genus Pterophyllum; species Pterophyllum scalare. The sequence continues at coordinate 28,811 of JAMQGT020015436.1, read as the reverse complement.
GCATCACCACAGTTTAAACAGACATGGCAGCCTCTGATTCTGAGCCCGAGTCAGTGCTGAAACAGTAACGCAGGAAAAAATGGCACAATTCATGTCTGTGATGGATATCCTCCAATCCCAATGTACATTCTGTATAATGACAATAAAGGCATTCTATTCTACTCTATATTACTTGAAATTGGGTCTCTGACATGATCAGTGAAATGATTTGCTCCACCTCCAACTGCTCCAGCCAGCTACCAGGGACTTTCTTCCCTTTTAAAAGTGGAAAATATACATGGACACAAATTAATGCATATAATGCAGCCAAAAATGCATCTCAAGCACATTAGGTGATAAAATAATCCAAAGATCAATCTGCTTTTTAAAATGATCTTTTCAAGATGTAAAAAAACCTGAAAGTGTAAACATGAAAAACTCCACCCGGGTCCACCACAGGGCTCAAACATGCGACAGTGATTCTGCTTCAATTCAGTTACATTTCTGAGATCTTTGTTACTATCTTTGGAAAAGCTCATTTCAGATGGGCCGAGACCTCAAGGTTAAATCACTGACTGTTTCTGAGCATTTCCCCAAACCTGCAGCGCCGCTTTATGACTGAGCAGCCGTCCAGAGAACAGAAAGGAGGGCTCTCCACCACTAATACAACACGCCGTTTGAAAACGTGCCATGGTATCCTAATGTAATCCAAGTCTCTCTCCTCTTTATGACAGTGATTTCTGCCCTTTAGAACAACTTGTACCACCTTTAATTTCTGACATGCTTGAACAGCGTGCTGTGAAACAACCACGAACCAGTGATTTGTGTGAGTATTTCAGTAATTACCATCCTGTAAAGTAATGTACTGAGCAAGAAGACAACTTTGTTAATTAAGAGTTGGAGCTTTAGGGTTTTATCGAGTGGACCGACGACCACATTATTCATGCTTATGTAGCTTTAAACCAGAACTCCTCAGTGAGGGGAGTTCAAAGAGGGGCAGATGGACAGGGAGCCTCGTTTTACACTCAACAGCCTCTGACTATCTGCCTGCATAAATCTGAGACTGCCTGCAGATCTGTGTGTGCGTGTGCGTGCACGTGTGCGTGTGTGCACTCCCGAGGACGCGTATGCGAGTGTAAATCTGCATATTCACAAACATGTGGATGGATACAGTAAATGTGAGTGAGTACGAGTGCCAGCGTGCACAGAGAGGCAAACAGAGGCAGACAGAGTGTGTGTTCATGTCAGAGGCGAAGCGGGGCAGGACTGTCAGCGCTGCATGAAGCTGATGTGTCAGATGTCAGAGGGAAGTGTCAGAGCGTTGTCCCCTTGAGGGTCGCAGAGTGTCAGAGAGCCAATCACGCTCTGTTTGGATGCTTGTCACTGCAGACACAATGCCAGCTTGTGTCTGGTGACATCTGACTGAAGAATGACAACGTAGGAGGGGATGTTGAGTTACACTCAAGAGATATGGTAGGAAAGGCAGTACTGGCTAGAATTATTAGCACTTTTTTTCTTTTTTAGTTAACTCCCAGCAGCAATAAAACCTAATAATAAATCCATCCATTATCTACTGCTCAGCAGGTCATCGATGGGCAGAACGTCTGCGTCAAACAAAGTTCACAGCGGGGGCGTGGTGGCCATCGGGAGGCTCGGGAGGTTTCCCGAACAGCCGGTCATTTCCAGGCCGAACCGGCCGGTGATCAGAATTTGCAGACAGTGATGGTCGGTCAGAGCTGGCTCTTCATCAGGAGGGGCTACAAACACAACAGCCCAGCCAGCACACCATAGGAGAGGTGAAGGGTGAGACACCAGCTAAAGGGGGGGGGACGATCCCCCATTTGCTGCTCCGTCGTACGATTGTATAAAAGGCCTCTCCAAACCAAGCTCCCGGGCTGAATTTCAACCCCAGCCCGTCCCTGGTTCACAGAGACACCCTTTGGAGGAAGCTCATTTCCTCAGCTTGTTTTTTTCTTCTCATGGCCACTGCACACAGCTCACTGCCACAGGTGAGGGTAGGAACGTAGATCGATCAGGTTCAGCTCTCTCTTTAGCACAACTGCCCACAGAGATCAGTCTCAGTCCCAGCTCACAGAGCTGATGGGAACAACCATCTTAGTTTGATTATAGAGGTCCTGACTGAATTACACAAGAATCAGACATTATTCTTGTGTCGGACTGAAAGGATACAGAAAAATTAGCCACCTGGAGGAGACATTTTCTAACTGCATCAGGGAACTCTATTCAGGATACTTGCAGTCTGCCCTAATTGCTCTGCATATTCTTCAATTAATGTTCATGTGATTACACAACTTCCACTGAATCTGTGGGGAGAATTCAGATTAAGACCACAAACGACACAACTGCTCTCCACTTAGACCGAGTCCAGCAGGACCAACGGTCAGTTATTCATGCAGTCAAGTCAAATCTAGAAATTATTATATTGATCTTTTTGCAGTGGATACCTCATTTACTCCATCTCTAACACAAAAACTAAATGGAACACTAACAAGGACTCACACAGCAACAACACACACAAGGGGAACATGCCAGAGTGAAATAAACTGCAGACCTGAAGTTTCTGATAAAACTGTTACACATTGTTGGATGATGACCTTTCAGACTTCTCCTGGAAACAGATCTGATGCTGGTTACACCCACAGCTTTCAGCTGAAACCACATTCAGTCCTCGGTCGCTCATTAGTTTAGTTATTTGTTCTCATAATCAAGCAAAGGTGATAAACATTCGCTGGTTACAACTTAAATGCACAAATTTGCAGTGTTACATAAAATAGCTCTGAGATATAAAAGCTGTTGGATTATGTTAAATTAAATGATGAATTACTGAATCATTATAAGGCAGAAAATAATCTGCAAATTAATTCATCTACCATCTTCATTTATTTTGTATTTTAAGAAGTCTTAAGAAGCACCGCCAATAGATAGATAGATAGATAGATAGATAGATAGATAATAAATTAAACAAGTTATATCAAATAAAGTAAAATGTCAGTGCAAAGTCAACATTCAGTAATCATATGTATATATGTTTTATATGTATAAATGATGAGTAATAGACAATAACAGTGGTATTAAATATAATTGTGAATATTACTGGACAAGGCACAATTATCTAGTCCTCAGTGATGTTCTGAGACAGAGAAGAAGAGTTTTACAGCCCTGTACTGTAAACAAGTAAGGAGCACGCACACACACACACACACACACACACACACACACACACACACACACACACACCAGCTTACAGTTTATAGCATTATGTGTTGGTGAAATACAGAATAGAAATCATTTGCAGACCCAACATGTGTAACCAATACATACAGCCATGTTGATATGTAATATCTTTATGACACACGCCACACGCTGCCAGCCTGTTGAGAGAATATTACAGCAGTTTCATCATCTTTGCACTCACTTCCTTGTTTTCAGTTTGTATTTTTGGTTTGTAAGCCTCAGAATAGTTTAACACCTCCACATTCACCAGCTGTTCCTCCCGTTACACGTCTCACACACACACACAGACTCCCTCTCTCCCTCATATACATACACACACACACACACACACACAGACATCAAGGACAGACAGCATGGACAGGCAGCCTTTGGTATTATAGACAGTAAATATCCAAATGTAGCTTCTATAAATTCCTTTTAAATGAAAATCTATCCATCAACATCAAGATTAATACAGTCAGAAGATGTATTTTCATCATATTTGGCAGCAGGGCTCTGCAGAAGAAAGTGCCTCAGGGCACAGAACAGAGCAGACATCAGTGACAACAGATGTGACACCGATTAAGTCAAACACAATATGAAAGGAGGAGCTGGGGTGAAGGTGGCTTCCAAAGCACCTTGCACATGCACAGCAACTAAATAGCATTTATAAAAAGAGAGCCAAATGCATGAAGGTCTCAACTGAGGCATCAACTAAGGCAGGCCTAGAGACTGGTCAGTGACCCCAGCACTGTCCAGCTGCTGAGGACAAATGTGCAAATTCCAACTGGTCGGTGACTGGTCGGTGAATGGTTAATAAACCGTTAATAAATGTCGGTGAATGGTTAATAAATGGTTAATAAATAGTATATACAGTGCTGCACTGAGGAGCTCCTGTAGAACTGGAGGCCTACAGTCAGAGTAGAAGAAGAGAGGCTCTAAAAATGGAAACCTGTACATCACTTTAAAAACAATTTTAAAAAACTAAAAACATTTTGTATTTGACAGATCCCTACATCTGTTTACATGTACAACTGCTGTGGAGCGTCTGATGGCTCCACAGGTAGCCCATGTAAAAGTGTGCGTAGGGGCCAAGACGCTGTATACGGTGGAGAGGGGGTACTCAGAGAATCCTTATCAGAAATCAAAGGGAGGCTGAACGTGTGTTAGCGAGAGCTGCGGTCTGTGTGCATGCATCATTGAAGCCCAACATGGGGAAAAGCTTTTGTTCAACCTCATTTTGGGCCAAAGTGTCCAAAGGTTTGGAGCTGTTTGTGACTGAGGCTGCCATTCTTGTGTTTTTTTATGTCACATTTTATGTTTTTATCAAGTGATCACTGAAATTTAAGTTCTGGCTCTTTTCCTATTGTTTAAAATGCTCTTTCCATGAGCTTATTTCAGCTTATGAGACTTGTCTCTAGAAGGACCTTGGTAAAATCTGAAGACCATGAAAAAAATCTGGCAGTGATGTTAGAAAGAACTGAGCTCACCGCAGCTTTGTATCCTGCTCTCCAGCTGCATTAATTTAAATGTAATATTTACATTTTTCTATTTACAGAACAGAAAAATATCCTGTCACAATAGTAGATGTTCATGTTAAACATGGTCCCCATATAATCCCCGTGAGCCTGAAGCTGAGGCTTCAGACTGCTATAAATGCTCTATTTCAGACACTCTTGGCTCTGTGTGATGTCAGTGAGAGCATATATCCCTAATATGGTCATCTCAGGCACACAATTATGGCTTTGAGCACAAAAGCTCCACCTGCTGCTTCACCTGCTCTTCAAACCTGTCTTTATTGTAAGGACCAGCCAAAAAGTAGGTTTAAAGGTGGAGAGAGTGAAAACAGCTTGTTTCAAGTAATGCATGCAGTGAGGCGCCCTGCTGTAGCAGAGTCAAAGCAAAACTATAGGGCTGAAAATGAGCTTTAATTATTTTAACAGGTGATTCAATGGAAAGCATTTAGTGCTGTGTTATGTGTAAAAGGTGTCATACAAATAAACTTTATTGCTATTATGTGATGCATAAACAGAACATTTAAAGCCGTGTGTGTGTCTGAATGAATGGACAATATATAGTCATAGTAATTACTGCTCTGAGTGGGTGCCTACTGTATATGTGTCAACTGTCCATTCAGTCAGTTTGTTTGCAGCATCTTTGCAAATCAGGACGGGGAGTTGCCATGGAGACCCAGCTCTGTAACAGTTGCCACAGCGATCAGAACAAGAGCTGAGCTAAAAAGTGGTTGTTAGGGCGACCGTGCAGAAAGTGAGGCGAAGCGGGGAGGGGTGTGGTAAACACAAAGGAAAGCAAGTGCAGGGGTTAAGTTAAAAACCGCGCTGTTTACTCCACCCTGTCAGTGCATCAAGCACCTCCCCCTCCCCTCCACCCCAGCTGTCAGGAAGAAAACTTCCCCGAACTGAGTCAGCTCCAGAAAGCAGGAAATTACTCATTTCCTCTCAACAAGTAAATGTCAGCTGGATGTGTCTTTATTTGGTAAACAGAGAAAGAAGACGCTAATTAAACAAAGCAAACAAAACTCACCTCTGACCCTCTGGACACCACGTCAGTCTCAAATCAGCAGCTTCTAACTAGGCTGACATCAAGCCTGTCACGTCGCAACGAGCCAAACTAAAGAGCTGGAAGCTGGCCCGATGGAAAAACATGCTGCCTACAAGCAAACGGGTCACCCGTCCCTCGCCACTGATACTGACCTGGAAACTTTACCTCTTCTGGGCTCAGTTAAGCCCTGGCAACAGATCATTTCCTTAAAAGCCTAAAAAAGGCGTGTCTCTGTGGGCTGCAGCGGTGTGCAGGATTGATTAGTGGCACACTATGTCCAGGCACAAGTATGTCACCTCTCCAGGGAGAGATGGGCCAGTAAACAACCACAGTATTGGTCTTGGTGTCTGAGGCAAATCCACGCTAATAGGTTTTCACAGTAAACTAAAGTATGGGCTGCAGGACTTAGAGCACACGTTCTGCCTTGTTAGGCCCGAGTTTGAGCTTTTTGATGTAGAAGAAAGATGTGAAGAACTTGGCTGGTTAGCTGGGCAGGTTATAAATTCTGAGGATATGGCAAAGATACTGTGAGAGACGAACAAAGAGGCTGTGATACACAATGCACGGAGGCCATGACAGCACTGTGAAACCCCTTGCCACGGATTGCAGCAATTAGCTTCAAAAAAATCCATCCTCCCTCTTTTATTGGTTAAAACTCTTCCACCTTTAGGGAGCTCCGAGCGTCAGTAAGGACAAAAAGTTGGAGTGGGGCTTGGAGGACTGTTGCTCCACCATCCCATAAATTAAATTGTCAAATTAAACTACACATACACCAAATTGGCCAAGAGCATGTTTTTATATGATGTGGTTAGTCTTCCACTTAAAAAGATTTGGGCTCAAATCAGTCTAATTCTTTATCAATAAACATAAAGAATATATATCATTAAATATCTCGGGGTGAAGTGGAGACACTGCTGCATAGACGTGATTTAAGAGTGCACCTTCTACAAGGTTTTGTTGTTAATATTGTTTAGAAATCATGTACTCCTCTGCTCACATACACTGAACAACCACAATGTTCAAACTCTGATAAGTTTCAATGGGTCATTTTCATGTCAGAAAAACCCTGACCCACTGAGGCGTTGACATGGGACCTCTGCGGGTGTACCAGCTTTGGGGTTTATGGGCTGTGAGGTTGTTGAAAGGAGCTCAGTTGGATTTGAGATCTGGGGAGTCTGGAAGTCAGGCAAACACCTTAGAACCTGTGATGTGATCTCTGAGATGGTTTCATGGTGTGGCACACTGTCATGCTACTGCCTCTGGGGGGTGTGCTCAGTCTGCAAAAATCTATTAGTCTAAATGAAAATCCCCTTCATATTTTTATTCTACAACCACATGTTTATGTGCACAATGAATGCATTACTGTATAAGTTTATACACTGCTCAACAAATTAAGCATATCAGCTCTCAGTGGGAACAGAACCTGCTGGTTATCTGCACTGGTGTGGACTGGGTAATGCATTTGGAAGGAAAGCACGCCGCATCGTTTGATGGAAATGAAAATGATCCAGATCCCTGATACAGAGGCTGAATTCAAAGACACCCCAAAAATTAAAGTGGAAAAATGATGCAGCATACATTCATTGCAGCAACTAAGAATGGTCCTCAGTAGTTTGTGTGGCCCCCCATGTGCTTGCATGCATGCCTGACAACGTCAGGGCTCCTAATGAGCTGCTGTCACCTGTAAAAAGCACAGGGCTCCAGTGGTGGACCTGCCAGTTCTGGTATTCTATGGTAAATGCCAGTCAGGCTTGGGACAAGAGGACATCGGGCCCTCAAACCCCCTCATGAACTCTGATTGTTTGCTCCGAGACATTCACACCAGTGGCTGCTTGAGGTCATTTTGTAGCTCTGCAGGGCTCGTCCTGTTCCTCCTGCACAAAGGAGCAGATACCAGTCCTGCTGATGGGTTAAGGACCTTCTATGACCCTGTACAGCTCTCCTAGAGTCTCCTGCCTGTCTCCTGGAATGTCCTCCATGCTCTGAGACTGTGCTGGGAGACACAGCAAACCTTCTGGAGGAGTTAGACTACCTGTGTAACCTCTGTAGGGTCCAGGTATGTCCTCATGCTACCAGCAGTGACACTGACCCTAGCCAAATGCAGAACTAGTGAAAAATAGTCAGAAAAGAAGAGGAGGGAAATATGCTTGCTTTTGAGCAGTGTGTGTGTATGTGTATATATATATATATATATATATATATATATAAATAAATATAAAAGACAAGGTTAGACCCAGACATCACTGAACACTTAGTGGTGCACATCTGGAGCTTTTTTATGGGCCACATTTGGTTTTGACTCAGTCAGACCCGGCCAGAGCTCCAACTTATTAGGCAGACATCAGGTTTGTTGTGACAACTGGGCCACATGTGGCTCACATAATATAATAACACCTGCTGCAACACATGAGAAGGACACTTCATTACCTCTGGGCTGCGTTCAGACAACACTCGAGATGCCTTTACTGATCTATAAGTGCCAAAGGGGCCTGAGTGCGCTATCTGCTATCTGAGCACATTTACACGCACATATCAGCATTCAAACAAACTTTAAAAACCTGCAAAACTCTCAGAGACACAACTCTGTCAACACACACACACACACACACACACACACACACACACACACACACACACACACTGCTTATTCTCAGTCATTGTGACATCATTTCTGGGGTGCATTGAGAGTAATCGGCCATGAGTCTGATTAACCCTTTCCACCCTGAAGGTCTCTATTACTGGACCGGCGGGTATTTTTAGGGCGGTCGCTGAGCGCAGTAGATTCAGGGCCGAGGCCGCCTGCTACTGATACAATTAAAATAGATGATGCTTTCAATCAATTTCTGCAGTCAATCATTGACTGATTGTTTCTGTCATTAACAGCTTTGATCAGAGGGAAGTAAAAATGTCAGCTTATTGATCTTACCATGGGGTTGGCATCATAAGTTTACTGATTGAATGTGGGGGTGCAAATAAAGAAACAGCTAGGACTAAAGGGTTTAAATGAGAGAACAGATGCCCCTGTTATTCCAGAGCAGTGATGGCTGTCTGTACATCACCAGGAACCAGAAACTGTTCAAAGCACTTTGGCTTATGGTGCCCGTTTGCCGCCATGGAAACAAATGTAGGTTAAGATAAACAGGCTAACTCACAGCAGGGTGCCGGCCTGTTTGATTACAGTGCATGTGCTGCGCCAACATTTTTAACACATGTTGGACAGTGAGTGTGCAGCCGGCTAATTTGAGGGCTCAAATTAGCCGGCTGCACACGTCAGAATCCAAATAACTAGCTTCATCCAAACAAGTGGTTAGGAAAGAAATCCACGGTGATTACGCATCGTTTAGACAGTAAAAAGAGGCGAAATTACCCACGCTGAGGAGGTCCGAAGTCAAAGCACAAACATGTAACCCAGCTGACTCACGGCATGACAGACGGGACACAAATACAGACACAGGAAGCTGAGCGATCAGTGCCATAAAATGCATCTTACCTATCCAAACATCATTGCCAAACCAGGAGAGGTTCCCCTGAGAGCTGTCATAGTAACCAATCTTCTTATAACTGCCTCCTATATGTTTGAGAGGGACAGACAAGAAAGCAAGAAAAGCATGAAGTTTAATTAGTATTGCTTCTATAATTAATTTCCACCTTGAGAGAGCTGATAAACATTTATATTTACACCACAGTCAGTGCAATATGTGGATGAAGAAAGAAAAGGCGCACAATGAATGGGTAAAAGAAATGAAGGATGAAAAGGTAGCCAAACAAAGAAGCACCAAGGGGAGAGGACGGAGAAAAGAAGGAGAGGGAAAAAAGGCGCTTATGTGGCAGTCTTGACCAGGAATACTGATGAGGTCCCACAGTGATTCAGGGATTCGAGTCAGGTCCTCTCATTGTGGATGTCAAATTACCCCGACACCACAACAGGAAATATGAGACAGAATGTGAGGGGAAAGGGGCAGGATTATAAATTCTCATCTGCTAGGAGACCAAAGAGAACAGAGGTAGAAAATAATCCTCAACCTTATCCCACACGGGGAAACTCATTAAGTCACTGGTGACAAATAGGATGCCATTTCCAGAAAGAGCTTAAAACCAAGGCTGGTGCCCAATTAGAGTGAAGCTTGCAGTCAGCTCCATCCTGCAGTTAGAGGACCCCTTAAACTGAGCCTTTCCTCTGGACTGAGCTGAAAGCAGCAATCAATGCATCATTGACTATATTCAGCAATGATTTTTTCAATGAGTGACATTTATTATTCAGTCCCGATTCTACAACTATAATTGAACGTGGGAGGACAGTCTGGAAGTGCTTTACCTTGCAGTTGCTCGATAAGAGTCATTGCCATCCTGGATCCCTGGGCGTCAAACACCACCTGGCCCTGAGACACATTAAAAAAGCAGGAACTTACTATTACTGCAAATAAATGACCCCATCCTTTACTACATCATTCTGCATTTGGGGAATACATCTAATTTGCTTTCCAAGTGCTGCTGAGATTAACACCACTCTTACGTCTGTAAACTTTGTTTTATGCAATTTGCAGGAACCATTTTCCTTCTATTGAAGTCCACCCAGTAACCACATCACTGTGCAGGAAGCGGCATGCAGCTACGCCTGACTGGAGGCTCGTGACAGTCTGATAGGATGTTTTCCACCACAAAGACAGACTGTAAAAACTGTGCTGATAGTTGTAGGCAACTCACACCAAATCAATCTGGGCAAATAAATGGCACCACAGGCCAGAGCAAAAATATGTAAATGAGATTTTGGGTGAACTGTCCCTTCAAATCAGCGCCCAGTGGTAACTGCAACACAACAAGGAAGATGTCCATTTTTGTGGGGCGGACAATGCAACGTCTCGAGGGCGTAAAAACCACAATATTCTAATTCATGTGTGACTACAGGGCGTCTGGTGGACTGCAGGAGACACCGCACAGCAACTTTTTTATTTTATCCGTCTGTCCATAAAGAATACGCCTGCTCTCACATCAGGATCAGTTACTGAGCAACAATGTTTCCACTGAAAATACCACAACAGAATCAGTGTTGGTCCAGGAGACGTGATGTGGCCATCTCAATACACACACACACACAGACACACACACACACACCCACCCACACACAGACACCCACACACACAGACACAGACACGCACACACACACACAGACACACAGACAGACACACAGACCCACACACACACACACATCACTAGGACAGCATCATGTTAACGAACCCTGAGGCGAGTGTAATGAAGTCCAGCAGGAGCTGGTACTGAAACTTCTGCTGTCAAAGATTTCTTCATCAATAACGTTCGTACATACTTTGATGATAAATATGACATTTTGATGACTGTAAAACCATCTGCCTATAGAATGTATTATTACTATCAAAAACCCGTCCTGTGGGCACATGCTTGCTTCACTCATGTATTAAAACACGAACATACATGTTAATTTGTCATTGCTGCTCTTTTTAATCTTCGCTGTTTACGGTCAGATGGCAAAAACAGCTGTTCATAACCACCAAAGACATCAATGATAAATACATATATGCACTCTTCTACATGCATCCCTGTTTGATGAACACTTATTTACAGATATGCATGACGACATCTTCCAGTGACCTCTCAGAGTGTTGCTGCACTAAAACGAAATGTTTTACCAACAACAGCGTGCACGTCAATAACACACATGTAACATCGCTGTGATGTCACCGTCCATTTTGAGATCAGTTACTTCACATAACATAAATGATTTATAAGGATCTGAGAATTATAAAGAAGTCCCAAAAGCTATAGAGACTATGATCCTGGTACCTCGAGCAGCTACATGGAAGTTTGATCCAGACTGATTAACACGTGAAGGAGGAGGTAGGGACCAGACTCACAGCCGAGATACTTGCAGTAAGTTTATTATTATTATTATTCATGTATTTCCTCGTTAACCTCAACACTGCCTCAAAATCACAAAATTAGCATCAACATGTTCTAAAATAATCTGACATATCTAATAACTTTGTTTTTGTAGCACTGAACACACACAGCTGCTACAAGATAAAAACACACATTCAAGAAATGTGCGTAACCAACAGCGTGCATACAAACACACAATGACGCACACACTTCCGTTCAAACATACTTCCATACATGTTTTTGCTGTGAGCTACAGCCAGATATGATTGGTGACTGCTGAGCTGAGGGCTCAGCTGTTGCTGTGCGGTCACCTCTGGCTTTCATATGGGAGCCTGGGACCTTTAACCCTTTGATGCAGGAATTATGACTGTTTTTATTCCTCCTTAGGTATGACACAAACAATGCAACTGAATTTTGCATGAATCTGTTTTTACAAAAACGTCTGCCCAGCTGGACACAGCATGCTTGACCTTTGAACCAGAGAAGAATGTATCTAACAAACCAATAACAGAAAATGATCTGAGCCTCTCCATGTGGGGCCTTAGACGTAAATCTAACCTTTTAAACATGAATTCTGAATTTCGTGGCAGGAATAAAAGAAAACGCTGGCTAGTCTTTGTTAGCTGCTTCGGTGTGGAGCAGCTGAAGACGGCGCGGGAGGACGGAGGCGTGCACGTGAAAGCAGAGTTACAATAAACACATTATCAGCACATTCATGCAGTTATGGGCACGCAGACTAATCTTCCCTGTACTGCTGTTTTTCTCACCAATACAATAGTCTATATATTTATTTATATTTCATCTTACAGTCCGTTGCCTAATTTGAAAATAATGCTTCTAATAAATATATTAAGGGCCAGAAAAACATCATTAAAAATATCCAGATGGAAAACTATATTTATATTCTAACTGCTTCCTCTTCCACCCTTTCTCACATCCTCTGCACTCACCGAAACCCCTTCGAAGGAGCTCGTGTTGAGGGCCCTGTAAATCTCAGACGTGATGTCGTGGTTATTATAGTTGAAGTCCTCCAGACGGCGGCCCTTAGCCTTCAGCGGTGCCACGGTCTTATTAAGGGCCAGGGCCAGAGCCCACACTGCATCGTAGGCTAGAGGGGCCTCCTGAAAGCCACCGGTCTCCTCGGGGTTCTTCCCTCCCAGACGAGACATCAAGGCGGCAAGAAACTCCTGTGATGTCTGAGAGAAAGAGGATGGAGAGGACATCAAAGGGTGGAGAAATGCAGCCCTGCAAAGGTTTACATTTTTATTTGTGTTGCTAGACATCCACATAACTAAAGAAACATAAAGAACCAGCAAACCAATCAACCCTCAGATCTTCACTGTGATACAAGTATTTGATTCCTGACTTATTTTTACTCTACTGTAGTAAACACTTCAAATAAAAGACACTGTGAGGCTTCACTTTCTCAGACTGGATGCACTTTAGTGGAGACTGCCGTGTTAAAAATACATTTGGATCAGAATAAATAAATGCTGCTTGTACCGTGATGAAACTGAAAAGAAGAGAGGCCGTGTCTATGTGCAGCCAACCTGAACAGGAATTTGCCTGCCAAAATATCTACTAACAGGAGGAAGGGTGCACAGCAAATAGCAGCATGTCAGGAGTGGGTCCCGTTTCTAATGGTGGAGTTATGCTTTAAGATCACACCACATTAGCATCTGAGCTAACTCTAGGGCCTTTGGTGCTCGCTAGATGGTACTCAGACCAGCCTGAGGGGCTTTTGAGGGGCAGTAGAGCTGACCATAGGGGCACTCTGGCCCTTCCAATACCTCTCATTTGGACAGGACTCTAAATCATTTATGTTTTGCTTTTATAAACAGCCCTCTGGCATTCAGAGCTGTGCTGGCTAAGCTAACTGCTGTGTGATGTTTCTAAAGGAATTACGAAACAGTGCAGCACAAAACTCCCTGAAAAGCTTATCAAACAGGATTTTACTTGTTTTCCTTTTTTATGCTAATTTGTGCCCAATTTAATCCTGGAACCCATCAGCTGGTCTGCTGATTAAGCCTCTGGGGCAGTCAGGATATCCAGGCACCGAGTTCAAGACTTCAGGGCTGCGTTGGCCTCTATTTACAAATCCTGTACATTTAGAAGAGCTGATAAAAAGCACAGTGATGGTTTTAAGGTTGCAAACAGAAGTCCTGTCCTCCTCTCCACACAGACAGGTCACCTGCCTGAGACTGGTCACCACGACCTGGACTACAAGTTCTAAAACCACGAAGCTTCTGGTACCAAAGATCTGCTCCCTCGCAGTGAGAGGCCGCCCATTACCATGACATTTTCATGGGGGGGTCATTGCGACTACCAGTCATTAAAAATCATATGCAGCAACGAGCTGATGTCAGACGAAAGGGCAGGTGTTTCAGCGGGAGGGGAGGAGTCAAAGAGAATCCAGAGTCTGTTACCATGGTAACTGCTTTAGCGTTTAGGATGGATCTCTTTCAGGAGCAGAAACCACAGAGTTTCCCTCATCTCAGGGTTAAAACCTGCATTCTGGAGCAGAGCCCTGAAGTTATGAAGGATCAGAATAAAGATTTCCATGTTCTCAGTGGCTCCGAAAAGTTTCACAGTAGGAGGGTAAAATTTGTATTTGATTGAAGTTATTGTACAAAGAATAAAAATACTGATTCCCCACATTCATGCATTTATCTGTTCATATCATCTGTCCTTTGAATCTTCTCAGCCTTGGTGAGGAAGCTGATGGTGAACTCAGGAGAACCTCATGTGTTGCAGCCTTTGAGAAACGGGTGGTGTGACTGCCGCTGGAGCTATTTGTTAGTGCTAGACGTGCATCGCAGCAGCTCTGACATGCAGCTCCAGATCCTCGGAGAACTTTATTGCTTTGCTAGACTGTTAAAGTCATCTTAAGACAGCGTCTTCCTTTTCTCACAAGCACGCGGTTCAGAACTCATTTCGTGATTAAACACCAATCAGCATTATCTCCCGCTGAAAGCACGGATACATGTGTGATGGGAAATTATTGCTACCATTCATCATTGTGTCCCCGCGGATTCTTTGAGCCCAATTAGGCCTACACTCACTCCGATTCACTTATGTCAGATTCATCTAATTGAAATTCCACCTTGACATTTGGCATTTAAATCTGCCACCACCTACTGAAAACTAGCTGACAATGTGCTTTGCAGGCCCTGCAGTATTGGCACAGTAGTTTAATCTGAGTGCTCTATCTAAAAGTACTATGCCAATTTCAAACTTGGAAATTGAATTTGAATAGACAGACTAGGAGCAGCAGTTCTGGCTGTAATTCTTATCGCCCGTTGAGCAGCACACATCAACAGCTCAAGCAGCAGGTAGTGGCAGGTGCTGTATGAATATAAACAACAGCTGCTGATGAAGTGTGAGGGAAGGAAGGAGGGCTGGAGGGGAGAGTGGTGGTGAGAAAAGATGGGATGAGGAAACGGTAGAGGAGAGACGGGTAAACAAGAAGAATGACGGGACGATCCACGGCAGACCGGCAGAGTCAGAGAAGGTCAAACAGAAAGGAAAGACGGAGGGAAGAAGAGACGGCTTAAGAGGATTAGAGAAGGTAAACAGAGGAGGGCGACGGTACCTGAGAAGCTAAATGAGCGTCGGACAAAAATGATAAAGAGCGAGGTGCACGGTTTCAGTGCAGAAAATCCGAGGAATTCTCAGCAGTTTAACAAACACAATGCCGATTCCGGTCGTACAGAGTTGACTGAAGCGATGACATGATTGTTCTAAACACATCAGCCGTTCCTGAAATAACTCGCGCCTCATGAGGATCCAGAGATAAGAGCTGAATACCTGGCAACAGTAACATCTGCCATCACAAATAAAGGCACAGATTCGCATTAACAGGAGGACAGCACAGGTGTTCATCACCTGAAACTGCAGGGCAGGCAAATTCTGTTACATTCAAATCTGTTACAACCTAGCCAAATACAATCGATATGTGATTACTTTCATTCATAAAGGTACTTTTTGTAATCACCCTCTGCATGTTTGAACTAACCTTTCACCACCAGGGGGTGCTGAAGGGTTTCCAGATGTGCGCTGCTGTTCTTTTAATCTTCCCTGTTTTTCCTCACCTTTTCCCAGTAAACCAGTATGAACACAGACGAGCTCTTAATGAGTCACAGCACCATTTTAACATGAAATTACATCACAGGAAGTCCTGGCCCTACACCAACTTCAGTTAATATCGCTTCAACACAATACTAAGGTCTTTTGTGCATTAAGTCATGCTGGTTGTGTTCAAATTGTGATGACAGTTGTAGATAATTTGGGAAGGTTGTGAACTATATTTAAACAGAGGAATTTATAATAAGTGCCTTTAAAGAAGACTACGTGTGCCTCCAGGGAAAGTGTGGATTTCAGGTGTGGTTCAAGTGCATACAAAGTAGGGATGTCAAAGAATATTCTAAATTTAATTAGATATCATGAAAAAGATACTATGAATGTGTGTGTGTGGGGGGGGGCAGCATTACTGGGCACTGATGTTAGTTTAAGGAAAGAGGCTGGCTGCTAAGTATTACACCAATGACTGTAATCAGTAAAATCAGAATAAACTGATCAGTAACATTTGTTTGGTGCTTTTTTCCTCTTCAGTCTTATTCACACAGCGATGGTCAGAAGGAGCAGCACCCCTTTAACAGGAAGAGACCTCCAGCCTCAGCGAGGGGCCATCTGCTGCGACGGGGGGGGGTGAAGACAGAAAGAGGAGAGAGACCACAGCTACCAACTCTCAGCATGCTAATCAATAGCAACAGCATTTTAAAATAACCACATTTATGACGCTTTGGGCCAACCCGGACCAATCCAACAAGGACAACCGTGTTAGAGCCGTGTGTTCACGACCCAACTCGTTTCAACTAGAGTCCAGTCTGGAAATGCTTTGAGACCAGGGGAAGCTGAAACTGCAGGAACAGCGAGCCGGCCTGAGGGGAAAGCTCCGTGTCCTCTGAGTCTGATGGCTATTTATTATTCTATGTCGGTCACAGCAGAACCTGTTCAGGGCTCTAAATGCCCGGTCCTTCCAGCATGTAGGTGCGTGGACCTTTAAAGACACATTTACATGCAAATATGAAGGCAACTGGAACATGTGATTATATGTGAAGTGGGGAGGTCACACAAAGGCATGAATACAAATCTGTGCATGTTTAAACTTCAGCAAAAAATAAAAATTATTTGATTGGGCATTTCACATTAGGTGCACATCTGTACTGCACAGGTGGGTTAACCCTCCCACCCTCCCTGTTTGTCACTTCCACACACAAGTACGCTTACATCATTATCCACATTTTAATACGCAGTAAAAACATCAACAAATCCAACTGATACAGTTCCTACAGCTAACTTTAAGACGGGATATTCCTTCATATTCGTGGTGCTTTTGTTTTAGTTTAGAGGGCTCGCTCTGCACGCTCGTCTGTCTTAAATCCGTCGTGCCAGGAAGCAGATGCGAGTGTCGAGATCCGTCTGCACGCACAGATTTCTGAGGAGACGTCGTTCACTGATTCTGGCACAGCTAGCTCTGACACTGGATGCGCCTATCCGATCTGGAACCAAGCCTTACAAAGAGGATTCAAAGGTATTTGAGAGCATCCTGAATCCTGAGTATACAGTCCTATATGGAAAAGAAATACTAAAAAAAGGTCCTTTTCACGCAGGGCTGCCAGCGCTCACACTTCTGGCTTTCCTCTCACGCTGCCCAAACATGCCAAATAAAATTAAGTCTCAAAGCCTCCTTCCAACGTCCAGCTGTTTGACTTCATTAAATACCCGAGCGTTTCCAAAGCATCAGAGCTGTGCACATTTATGCACATGGCAGTGCTAACTTCATTCAATATTCATAAGTGTGAATTAGGCCTTTCCTGACACAGACAGGATTCATGAGGACCTCACAGTTAATCACAGTCTAGTAGTTTTCTAGAACTGACGCAGGTGAGGTGTCACACACACAGTTGAGGTTTTACAATCATTTGTTAAAGCAGCTGCACCAAGGTCACGTCCTGAGCTCCATCAGAGCTGCCTCCGTCCATACCTGTGTCACTGACATCTCTGCCATTTGCAGCAAAGCTGGAAACTGTTTGAAAAGTTAGCAAGTTGTGATTATTTTAAATAAAAGTTCTGTGCTGATAAATATGCATTAGGAAGCAGCACCTCCCTGCACCAATAAGACCGAGTTAATATTTCAATGAACGGCAGCAGCCAAGAAGATTTCTCTTTGTGGAGGATACATGTGTATAAACATCAGTGTTTGGGGGATTATTTATTATAACAATGCTTCTTGGCAATAAACCTGATACTGTGGGAAAGCCTGTTTATTCCCCTTAATTGTTGTACAAGTGTATATATTTCAAATTGATCTTTTTGGTTTAATATTTTCTGTGTTTTCGTTTTAATTTATTTAAATTATTAGTGTTTTATTCTTTCTATAAAAACGGATGCTGCTGTAACGAAAGAAATTTCCCTCTGGGATCAATAAAGTATTCTGATTCTGATTAAATGGAGCCACATCTGAGAGGAAATGCATCTGTGGGCCACGTCAATGAAAAACTCGTCTGCTTTGACTCTTGTTCGACTTTCATCAGATTGGATGGCCGAAGTCTGAAGAAACAGGCATGTTGATAATTTAAGAGTTTATTCGTGTAACTAACAGGAGCCTCAACAGCATGTGGAAGAACCACAGCAGCCGAGCAGCTCCTCCTCATGCTGCCAGACGGCGTCTCATCCTCCAACCAGGAATCATCCAGTCGACCAAGTTTATATAAATCTGTGTTTGCTAATCAACAAAAGTGCAGCTGAGGCTGATGGGAATGTCATCAGTTTGTAGAGATAAATAAAAGAATAGTGTGTGGATCCCCAAAGTGTTGGACAAAGAACAGGTGAGCTCTATTTAATGTCATTATAAGATCATTACACTCCATCGTTAGAACCAAGTGCCTTAATTACTTTGAATTGTGATGAATTCTCTGTAATCCAGTTACTGTCACTCATTATTTGTTAATCAAGCTACACATGTTGTCACTGATTAATATAATTAATCTCTTTAATAGCGGAGCGATTTGTATTCCCACCATGTTGGAGACTCCACGGACAGTTTCAGGATTCAGCATCGACGATCTCAGTGGTCACGTGTCCCTCCACAGCCTCCGTCATGTTCTCTATCGTGCAGTTGATGGCCGGGTCTTTGATCTTAAACCAGTTGTCAGCATACCAGCCAATCAGGAACCATACATACTTCTTCCCGTAGAGCTTCTCCTTGAACACCTGCAGCACGGAGGGATGGAGAAAATGATCAATTATTCCCGGAGAGGAGCTGAGCACGCTGTATCGCTGCCAAACAAGCAAATTCATTCATTCATTCATTCAAACAGCCCATGATAGAGCTCAGTTTCAGCTAACAGCCAGTCAGGCTGGGCACTCTGGGATCAACTGAGCAGGGAAAGGTACCAACCTCACAAAACACCTTCCGAGCTTCGGTCTCATAAAAGAGCCCCACGATGATCCGTGCATCCTGGCGCTGCATCAATCATAGCAAAAAATTGCTTAGTTACATCAGCAGCAACAATATAACTTCATGATGTGGCAGCAGCATGTGCCAAAGTCCCGCCGCTTCACAGGATGGCACATGCTGCTGTTCAGGAGCTGCTAATTAGCATGGCGCATTAATTTCCTCTATCAAATCGCCTCTATGCTAATGGCATCATGTGCAGCTGCGAGCCAGAGGAGGAAGGAGAGGAGGGGGAGACGACCAGCAGCTGAGGTGAATTTTTAATCAAAGCACCTTGAGGTTCTTGACAGCGACAGCCGGGTCGGTGAGGAAACTCTGGCGAACGCTGATCTCGATGCCTGCCTCCTTCACCCTCTGCTCCAGATCATCCAGAGTCTGCCACATGAAAGGGAAGGACAGACGAAGACAGACAGGGAGGGAGGGGAGGAAGAGGAGGTTAGAGAGGCAGCAGAACAGAGAGATGAAGAGAGAAGACAGGTTGAGATTAGAAGAAAAGCAAGTCCAGAGGGGAAAAATAAATAAATCTGACGTGTACATGAGACTGTGGGCACGTATGATAAATAAAAACACGGCAGCGTGAGAGAGAATAGATTTTTTGACAAAGACACGACTGCAAAGAAGAAGGATGTGAGAAGCAAGAGGAAAGAACGATGAAGGGGAATCATTAACCTCCATTACAGGAACCAAACCGAGGGACGCTGGTTATCGACCGCTACGGCCGGGAGAGGTGTCCTGCCACATCAATATTTCTCACAACCAATATTCCACAAAAATACTCCATTAATGACCAGGAGACATTACTTAAAGGTGTATTGCTTAGCCTGCTCATAAACAAACATGCAGCAGCCGTGCTGAGGCCATGTGGACAGGAGCGAGCAATGGAGACAGAAAAGGAAGAAGAAAGCGGAGATACATGAAGATTAAAGGTGCCGACCGAAGTGAAGACTTCTGTGGTCTGCTGAATGGTGGCGATGCGAGTCCACTTCCACTTCTTAAAGAGCTGCACCCTGGTGGGGTTGTGGAGGGTGGCTGATGGATGTGTACGGAAGAATGTCGGGAAACGCTGGCGATTGGACAGGGCTGGTGAGCTGGACCCATAGGACAGCTGGGAAATGAGACAGAAACAGAGAAAAAGAAGTGAGTGAGGGAGGAAGGTCAGAGTTACAGATGTTTAGATGTTCCACATGTTTAAGGATCGGCATTATATAATTAATTTTTTGGAGCCAGTGGAGCCATAAAAACAAGTCTCATCCACTCAGATTTTATTCACAGTCGAACACAGAAAACATGTTGAATGTTTAAAGTGAGAAAATTAAACATTTAAAAACAAGGTGTTCATTTTGAATTTGATGGCAGCAGCATGCTCAAACAAGTTGGGAGAGGGCAACAAAAGGCTGGAAAATAAGTAATTTTTAGTAAGTAATATTTTACAGTTACTTAGGTTCATTAATTGGTTAATTGGCAGCAGGCTGAGAACAGGATGGGATATTTGAAAAAAAAAAGGTAAAGAAGGGTTAGCCTCTGGTGGCCGTTAGAGGAACTGCAGTTTTTGAGGTTTCACTTGGTAGAAAAACAGGAAAAAGAAACTAATTAGAATTTTAAACCGACTTGAATTAAATCAGGAGCTCCTCACCTGTCCAAAGTGATGGTGACTGGTTTAAATCAGAAAAAGACAGAAAGGCCATCAAAAAGACAGAGAATGAGAAAAATATCCCCTACTCCCCTTTTCTCACCCCCCCCCCTTTAGACTTCCCTGTGGCTTATTAGATGTTGATGAGCTCCATAATTTCATTAAAACAAACAAACCAACAGAAAAACACTGAATGGCTCATGATGCAGGTCCCCCCCTGCATCAATGAAATAGAGATTATATAAGCTACTATTAGAAACACATATTTAAAAATAATCAAATTATTCTTGCTTCAAACCAACTCGGACCTATAGAATATGAATTCTCAGCCATAAGACCTCAGAAAAAGGCAGCAGGGATGATGGTTGTTAGAAAATGTCAGTGGAAGCAGGAGACTGTTCCTCTATCAATTAGTTTCACCGTGACAAGTGGAAATAAAATCCTCGACAGGCCTTCTTTAAAATGAGGAACCTGCCGTTTAGGGAGCCATTACAGACACGAGCAGCCTCCTTCCTCTCCCGCTCTCATCTCAGCCCCATTACCTATAGCTGTGGGATGTTCACCACTGGGAGCGAGAGGGGCCTCCATGACTGATGTTGAATGTCATGTACGATGTGGACTCCCCACAATAACAAATTCCTGCGGGGACAGGCACATAGACGAAGTCATCAATACGAAGGAAGGGAAACTTTACAGGAAGTGACAGCCGATCTGAGAGCGGTGGCGAAAGATCTGGAGAAAACAGCAGGAGCTTTGGAGGATGCCACATGCTCAGAAATAAGTGTAATGGATCACATACATGAGCGTGAGCAGCCAGTGTGACGGGAGCTTAATGACAGAAACACAGTTTGTTTTAAAGAGTGCACATGAAGCGACAAAAACGAGCGATGAAGAGATCGTATCGAAACCGATTCTGTCTAAAAACAACAGACGACTGGCTGAAGTTTCCTCCGTTACACTGAACAGAGTTTCTCTTGTGTTGGTCCCGGATAAGGAAGCAAACTTGTATCCAGTGCATGGAAAAGGACAAAACTTCAGGTCAGTATGCTAAAAGGTTGAGGTTTATATCCATGTATCTGCCAACTTAAAAACCAAACATCACCCACTGGGTTCTAGTATCTGCATGTTGAAGCCTCAGCTTCAGCTTTGAGACTTCAATGTTGATTTTTTGGAGCCAGAAGTGACCATATTTGGAGGGGAGGGAGTCCAAACTTGCTTGGTTAGAAAGCTGCATCCAAAAATGACAAACACACCAACCCCCTGTTAAAGTCCACGTTTCCGTGTCCCAGTTTGGAGTTAGGTGTCACACTGGAGCCGGGTAGCAGCTTTCAGCTCCAGCTGCCGGTGTGGTCATCTGTCTAACTTTAGCCAGGAGATCACCAAAGTCATTGTAGGACTTCCTCTGGGGAAGGTGCATATCTGAAATTTGTCACGGTGAACCACAAATCCAATCTCACCGCGTCACTGGGCAATAAATCAGGGCATAATTACAGCCATGAAGCCCAACCGTCCGGGGCAACAAGCCTTGTGTGAATAATGACAACAAATAATCCACAAGTATCCTTCAGTCAGCTTTCTGCTCACCACTGAACGTTCAAATCTCTACTGTACGGGGGACGTGAATGCAGGAGTCACTGCAGGCTCAGGGGTTGTTTCATTCAGTGAGATTCAGTGAACTCCAGAGAAGGCGAGGCCTCAGTCTGAGAGGCTGATATTACAAAGCTCAGGCAAAGAAAACCACAACAACAAAAGAGAAAAAAGCCCCAGACATAAATATTTCTACACCCTTAGAAAAAACAGCACCTTCTTGAACCCTTGGGGCTGCTGTACCCGTAAGTCTTACTTTTGTGGAGACCCAGTAGCTGGTGATCAGTTAGAGGCACGGGTAGGTTTATCGTTAAGGGTAAGACTAAAATGTACCCTTTTATATGGAAGATTCAAGATTCAGACTTTATTTGGGCCTCTGAGGGTTTCGAGGCAGACAGCAGACATGAGATAAAGGCGCGTTCCCCTGTTATCGCCCACCTGGTGTGCTCTCATCATCAGAGACAAAGCTTTTACTGAAAATGGCCATAAATGAAAGTTATTTTACTTCAACTTTTCAAACCTTGGAAAATCACTGGCATGGACAGCAGGACCTGTGTTCTCACTGTGATTCAATGAGAAGAACGATGTTCAAATCAGTTTGCCAGGGGCGGGGCTTGTTGTACCAATTCTTGTTAATAGTGTGTTTTTATGTGGATGTTTGATATGATGACCTGTGTTGTTGTAGGAATGCTGTTGGATGAAATAATGGCACCTTCTTCCCGCACTAAATGCCACCACATCCTCGGCCTAGAAATGGTGCAAACACGAACGGTTTGGTGCTCGAAACATATGTGTACCATTCTGGCCCTTAAACAACTACAGTTAGCTCGTGGTCCATTAACGAGCCTCACTGCATATATTGGTGTAGCTGCTGTCCTTATTTCTGAGCGTTGGAGGCAGACGGCAGACACGAGATAAAGTAGAACGTTTGTTAATTTGGGTCAACAGAGCCTTTAATGTCATCGACTCAAACACTGAGAAAAACTGAAGTGTTTTCAGCTGGTTTTTCTTCATTAGCACGGCGCCTGAAACAGTGTAATAATTTAACTGAGGTCAAACCTGAAGCTACACTCAACACCGATAACGCTCACATAAACCTTCAGTCATGAACAACGAGACGAGTAAAATGCAAAAAGCGGCTGTGGCAGAAATAGATGCACTCGGGAAGAGACGAGCAAAGCTGTACATGGAAGCAAAACCACAACAATATCTCTCAATTCTCACACTGACAGCTCTCTTGTAGCAGATCAATGCCCGTCTATGGCTTACAGTGCTTTTAGAAAGGGAGATAGGGGATCAAATTAACACTGTGCCAAGAGGAGCTGATGGAGAGACCCTCCTTGATCAGTGTCCAAAAATGGAGGTTGCTTTTGCCTCCCCAGCACTCTGATGAAGCTGTTTGACATGCGAGGAGGCTCCTGCAGGCACAACGCATCCAGAAATAATTGAGTGTGGCGGTTAGGTGGTTGTGCCAGTGGTGGCGTGTAGTAAAGAGAGACAGATCCCTTTGTGTGCGGGGAGAATCAACTGCTCGAGCCGAGGGAGTGAGGCGGAAATGAAGAGCGGGAGAGAAACAGAGAGAGCTAGAGATGGAGAGGAGGAAGGAAGGAAGGAAGGAAGGAGGCAAAAAAGCAGGGCTGAAATAGAGCAGACCAGCTCCAGGCAGAGGCAGACAAAGGAAAGAGGAAGGCGAAGAGTCAGAAAGTGGAAAAGAGTCTTTAATGACGAGGAAAAAAAGGGTGGCAAACTGAGAAAGCCCAGAAACGAGAAAGAGGGGCAGATGCCAACCACTAGAACTGATTGTTCTCGATGACTAATCTCTGGATGAAACTTCAATTATGGGACAAAGCTAATAAGCAGAGCGCCGTGAGTGACAGAAAGGCAGATCAAGAGAAGAAAGAGAATGAGATAAACAAAATAAACTGAGTGATGAAGAAATGCTTTCAACAAAATCACAGCTGCAGAAGACAGCAGCGGGTCGTTCGCTCCGCTACAGATCTGGGTTGTGTTTAAGACTTGTCATAAATACTGTACGTATATTATCATGCTGTATTGAGGTCAATAAATATGATTTGTCATACACAGCAGTGCAGCTGTCAGTCTTGTAAAGTCTCAGCACTCATTAAAGCTCCTTTGTGAAGTATTTAAAAATCATTTACAGTGTTGAGCTGCACAAAGCAGAGAGATAAACAGCAGCATCATCGAGCTATCAGCCCTCTCCATGCTACCCAGAGTTCACCACAGGGAGAGAAACATGGCGTGGCACTCCGCTGTAACAGCGCCGCCTCTGTTTGCTCCCGTGGGTCGCACCTTTGCTAATAAAGCACCTAAAATGGGATTTTTCCAGGGTCGGAAAATGAAGCCAACACCAAAGTGAAAAAATGCAGTTCCTCACACGACCACCTGAGGCTGCTTCTAAAAGAAACTCAGTCTGACTCAATGGCATCGTCATAGACTTTGAAGCCTCACTTTTAGCACTGTTGCTAATAACGTTCTTTTTTTTGTCATCCGAAGCGATCGTATTTGGATGAGAGGTCAAAGCGCCGAGTTATCAGCTACAGCAAGCTTGGTTAGCAAACCAAGGCAAACACACTCATATTTGCTAATTAGTGCTAATTCACAGAATAATACAACACTAGAATCTCTGCTGAACTGATGCACACATTTTTGGATGGGCTGCAGCACAAAGAAAGCCACAACATTAGTCAAATAACTCCATTAAAATGCTTCAAAAAGCACCAGCAGCACAAAAACAGTCAGGAGGTCCAGTTCAGTGCTTTCAATTAGAGGAGGTGAGGCAGAGCAGAGCGCCATCAGCTGCAGCTGCTGTGTCGGCCCACCGTTCAAAGCTGCTATTCCCCTGACTTTAAGCCTTAATAAAACGGCTGACTTACAAAAATAAAATCAGTCTCTGTATAGTTGTCACAAAGTGAGGACTCAGGGCTCAGTATTAAAACTTTAGGCTCTAAACATGCTTCCTAATATGGACATTTTAACAGGACAGTTTGAGGACTCACTCATTTACAGGGCCAGCCTCAAGTGGCCATTTAAGGAACTGCAGCTACTGGCTAAACACCGACTTCCTTTGGCCCAGACGTTCTTGGTTGGTGTGAGCTGACTACTTACTGCACTCAACTATGTGATCATATTTACAGCCTGACACGATCCAGTGTCCTCCTTTATAACAAGCGTACGAGGAGTGAGTCTAAATGCAGCTACTGATGGTTCCAAACAAGCAGTAACGCTGGCGCTTCACAGCTTCAAAGCTTCACAGCTTCACAGCTTCAAAGCCTCAAAGCGTCAAAGCTTCAAAGCTAGGCTTATGATGCTGAATTTAGGGTTGAATGACACGACTGATTTGGCTGTTTAGGAATGTTCTGGATTTTAGCTTTAAAAGCTCCCTTTGGTACTTTAGCCATACATGTGCGATGTAGTGATATCATCAGGGAAAAGTGTGGCAGCCATGTGTGCAAAGGCCATGACCCCCAACACTATGTTTGATGGAAGTTCTCTGGATCCTGAGCTTCCTTTACACCTCCACACTTCTCTTTACACTTACTGTTTACAGCAGCTGCTTTAGTTCACTGTCTGCAAACCTCTTCTAAATATAAGAAGATACATTATTTGGTGATGATTTCCACACAAGTGCAAAGCAAGTTAGCTTCAGCACTATTTCTGGCATATATTTCAATATATTTTGGCAAACGGTGCATCATTACAAGTACGCCAAATCAGCTATTTGGCGTACTTCCTCTTCGCAAGCTGTTACAGAAATCCTGTGAGACCAAGGTTCACTCCAGGAGGATAGAAGATATTCAGATGACCATCATATCATGGGGAACCAGGATAAATGTTCTCAAATTTGACTTTTCTGTTTTTACCCATGACTCTGACACTGAAAAACATGGTGAAGCATTTTGATTACTATAAAACCTTTTACTATTATTCAAAACAGTTTGTTTTGTGCTTCTCCCGCTGATAATTATGGTGTGGGCGTCTGCTGCCTAAAAGTAGGGAATAGCCTGGCTGAAATCCAACCAAACTACCCATGCTTGCTGCCACTGGAAAGAGAAACTGATTGGCTATAATCACAAATGACTGATGTGCTAAAAGGCCGATACACAACTCAGTTTCCATGGCTGTGAAACACACAAAGGTTAAATGGGTGAAACTTAACCTGTGGGGACCTTTTCATGTTGTAGGCTGCACACTAACAGAAACAAGCACACCTAAGAGCAATATCCAGGAAGGAAATGTTTTTGCTTCATATTTTCAGAGGTATATACACAGCAGATGTTTGGCCTAAGTCACACAGGCCCACTCTGTAACCCCCTGGCAGCCTGCAGTTGCTGGGAAAAATGGTTGCTGGAGGTTGCTCACTGTTGCTTGGTGAAATCTATCACAAAAAAGATGCTACACTTAAAAATTCCTGTGATTGTTTAGGTTTCTAGCAAGTTGCTAGCAGGTTGCGAGCAGGTTGCGAGCAGGTTGCTGCGGTCACTCATTGTTGGTATGGAAGAAGTCAACTTGTCTGCAAACACTCGCTAATGCCGAAAAAGTGCCGTGCAAACTGGAATCAGAGATCGCTGCAACCAACGCGCTTCACTTTGAAAGCAAACATTTCACTGCAGCTCGGTGAGTAGTTGGCAGACAACTCAGAATCTTCCATACAAATTGTGGACAACTGTAGCGATCTGATGGTGACCGCAGCAATCACAAAGATATTTTCAGTGCACCACCATATACTTCTTTGCAAGCAATTTCACCTCGTGACTGCTAGCAACCAACCAGCGACTCGTTGGGGAATATACATTTTTCCCTCTAGTTAGCGCTAGGGTCACTAGGCCTATGCGACTAGGGCTTTAACAAATAATATTTACAAATAATTTCATACCAAATTCTTGTAATTCTTTGGATCATTGGACCCCGAGGGAGTAAATACAGTACCAGTCAAAAGTTTGGACACATCTTCTCATTCACTGGTTTTTTATTATTGAAATAACACCATGTGTTTGTAAGACGCAGAAAAGGTGAGCGGATGGTTCCTACATGTGTAGTTCCCATTGTGCAGTATGGAGGAGGAAGTGTGATGGTATGGGGGCTTTGCTGGTGACACTGTTGGCGATTTATTCAAAATCAGAGGCACACTTAACCGTCATGGCTACCACAGCATTCTGCAGCCACAGAATCTAGTTTGAGCTTAGCGGGACCATCATCTGGTGTTTCAGCAGCACAGTGACCCCAAACACACCTCCAGGCTCTGTAAGGGCTATCTGACCAATGGAGTGATGGAGTGTTGTGTCAGGTGACCTGGCCTCCACAATCACCTGATCTAAACCCAGCTGAGATGGTTTGGGATGAGTTGGACCGCAGAGTGACAGCAAAGCAGCCAAAAAGTGCTCAGCACCTCTGGAACTCCTTGAGACTGTTGGAGAACCATTTCAGGTGATGACCTCATGAACCTGACTGAGTGTGCAAAGCTGTGATCAAAGCAGGTGCCGACTTTGAAGAATCTAAAACATATTTTGGTTTAACACTTTTAAGTTTACTACATGATTCCTTCTGTGTTCTTTCATAAGCTGCATGACTTCAGCATTAATTTACACTGTAGAGAAAAACATTGAATGAGAAGGTGTGTCCCAACTTTGGACTGGTACTGTACCTATCTGGAGCACATCAAAAATAGGGAGTCACTACACAAGTAAATATGAAGTAACTCTACTTCAGTCCTCATGATTGGGTGACTGTTATGATGTGTTGAGACTTTAAGCATGAGTCTAAAAGTTCAGGTTATTGGTGTATAAAAGAGGGTTAAAATATTGTATAAAGTTGATACTGTCTGTTTTCTCAATGAAACAGTAACTTAAATGGCACAATAAAATAAAAGATATAGCACCAGAAACTTGCATAGATTTGAGTGAAAGAGCTAAACCCATGAAATTAAAAAATTATGTATGTTTTGCTTTCAGTGACCAGCTCATTAATTTGACTGTCTTCAAAATCTCAACTCATATTAATTTGTATATCATAAAATGTGTAAATACTGTTGAATTTAATTTGCATTTTGACCCCAAAATATCAGGCAATTACTTCGCACTGCAGGCAGACAGTAAATTCCGGTCAGACTGCTGCATTTTCCATTCACTGATTCCCTCTAATGCCTCTCTTCCCTCTCTCATCCATCTCTGTCAGTGACTAAATCCAGTGCAGAGTGACACTAGGGCTTGTGGCTGAGAACAAGTCTGTGGCATTTCAGATGGTGGAACTGGGCCCCTTGGAGTCTTAGACCTTCAAATGTGACGTGCTTATGAGTGAAGCCCAAAATGTGGACTCTGGGGGAAGACCGCCACAGCAATACGTAACTGAACGCAGCAATGACATAACAAA